>QTSX02002276.1:0-218208 GCA_014839935.2 Entomophthora muscae
ATACCATAGCTGTAAGGCTTAATTTTTTATATTAAAAATTTTCAGTACATCAAGATCCCTTAATTAAAAAAGTGTCAATTTCCAGTGGTCAATCAGGGCAAAAGCTGAATTCTCACTTTACTATATTTTCAACTACCAGGGAGTCAAGTTTAAGGGAGTCAATCACCAGGGAGTCAAACTTACCACAGTTGCCGCCAAGTATAACATCATACTTGGGGATTGGTATGATTGGGCCACTGAGTGTGGTTTGTATGTCTCCAATTTGGGCACGTAAAGGTTTAGCCTCTTGAGTGACTCTTGCGCTTCTGTTGTCTGCCATAATAATTCTCCTGATCTTGCTTTCAGTGGTTGGCATTTCACAAGATTGGCAAATTTCTTGTCGACTAGGGACTGGTCTGCTCCAGTGTCAAATAGTGTGGTGCCCTGATATCTGCAAAAACAGAAAGGATAAGTGAGGAGTTTATTTCCAGTTTGGGCAGCAAACAGTAGAGGGTTGCTGGAAGGTACTTAGATCATGGTGATTGAATCCACGTCCTGGTCCCTGGACAAGTCTTGTAGGTTGGGGGAGGGCGGCTTGCCTAAGCACTCCCCTGAGCTTTTCCCTCCTCATTGGTATCTTTGGTGCTTGCCTGGTTGGCTTGTGCAGTTTGATTTCCAGTTTGAGGATGGGCGTTGTTGGCTCAGTTGCCTTGCTTATTGGGTCAAGGATACTTCTTGGCTGAAGGACTCTCTTTGCGCTTGTTGGTTGTGTGTAGATTTTCAGATTTTTGGGCCATGTAAAAGCCTTCCAAGAATACTTCTTCAAGGTTCTTGCAGCAGGTCATATCAAACTGACGTCTAATGTGTGTGGGGAGACCATTATAGAAGTCCAAACATGGCCCAGGTTCATCAAAGTTGATGGTGTTGGATGCGCAGTCATGTAGGTCTTTGTATGCAGCAATGTATTCCTTGATTGTTCCTGTCATCTTGAAGGTTTGAAGTTCTGTCATGATTACCACGTTGGAATCCTTCATGGAGAATTTTTTGAGGAATGCACTCTTGAATAGTTCCCAGTCTCCCTTTTGGTTGGGGTGTTGGGCTATCCATCTACTTAAAAAGCATAAAGCAGTCCCTGTAACGCAGAGGGTAATTTCACTGACCCAGAGTCTTTGGGGGGTACTCCACTTGTTCAAATTTGCTTTGTGTACTGTTGATCCAAAGAGAGGCATTTTCCCAGCATAGTCCTGCAAAGGCGCCAATTTCAGCTGTACACAGGCACTGGAATACAATATTGGGTATTTCAGGCTGCTGTGGTGCTGTTGAGATTGGAGTTGTGGGTAGCAGTCTTTGGGCTTTGAGAGTGTTTTATTGTTTGATGGGTACAAGGACGTTGTTGTAGATAGCAAAACCTGCAGGAACGTCTTGTCCTTCTTTGTAGTCTCTCCAGCCGTTAAGGAGTAACATTGCTTGGGTCCTTTTCTTAGGAGGATTTTTCCTTTGAGTTGGGTAGATATGGATAACCTAC
This sequence comes from Entomophthora muscae, assembly GCA_014839935.2. NCBI lineage: Eukaryota > Fungi > Entomophthoromycota > Entomophthoromycetes > Entomophthorales > Entomophthoraceae > Entomophthora > Entomophthora muscae. The sequence goes on from QTSX02002276.1 coordinate 1,505, forward strand.
CTGTTCTACCACTGTTGTATATATACTTCTGGGAAGTATAATAAATAGAAAGGGGGAAGATTTAAGAAGAGAATGATACTTTATCAAATATGAATATAGAATAATATATAGTATCATGACAAGCCACATGCCGCCCATGTACGTCATGGAGGTCATGGGGCTTATCTGAGTAATGTTCCTCTTGAGTCACAAGGCTTAATCAAGTTGTGTTCCATTTAGAGCCTGTATTGAGTGATCCTCATCATAGATGATTGACTGATAATGGTACCACCAGTTTGTTGACTGGCTGGTGAACCATTTGGTGAGCCATTCAGCAATTTACTTGGGGCGTTAATTCCCCAAGAGGGAGTGATTGAAGATGTTGCAACAAAGTTTATATTATTTTGGCTTACACAGCTACTGCCTTGTTTTGTATTTGCCATCTATCAAATCATTACAAGATCTCCTGTCCCTCTGCCTGCAGATTCCCATCCTCCAGGTGTTTTTTTAGCCCTGTCCACTTCACAGATTATCCTAGGAAGCCTGAATATAAGGACTACACCCTGGAGAAAACACTTGAACTAGACCCTTTGGCCCACATACAATTTGTAGTTAGATAAAACTGTCAAGGCCTGTGGATATTCTAAATACCAAAACTGTTTAGAGGGAAATTTAACTACCTTCCTGCTTACAATCTCTTCATGGAACTTTATGTGGCCCCCAAGCCTATGCCTGCCTCCTCACCCAACCTCCCAACTGACCATACAGGCAAGTTATTTGGGATTGTGTATATAGTCCTCATAGGGGTAATTATCACTTTAATCCTGGCTGCTGGCCTGTGGTCCTGGGTAAGGAAGTCCTTCTCCTACCTTTTTAAGTTAGCTCTACTCTTGTGGTGGGCTCTACCTGTAAAAAAACCTGGTCCAAATTAACCCATAAAACAATGGGCCAGCCACCCAAGACTGGATCCCTGAAACACCAGGAAAAGCCCATGTGATGATCCACATGTTTGGTGGTTTTGCAGGCGGGGCTGATGTTGGCCAAGCAAAAGTTTGGTTGTTTGTTGGAGGTGAGCCTAGTAGGTAACATGGTCTACTAGGGTAGGTAAGGTGAGCCTAGTAGGTAACATAGGACTACTAGGGTAAGTAAGGCCTGGCTGGTAGGTAACAAAGGACTATCAGAGGCAGATGTTGCCTCCACCCAGCAGAATATATTGGCTGCTTTGGGTTATAGTGCTTCACCCTGCAGGAAACTGTGGCTGCAAAAGGGTGAAGACTGAGATAGCAAGCAGGGAACTTTTTCTGTCTGGGGGGAGTAGGTTTTGGACCCCTGGCGGGTAACACAGGCTGCCAGGGAGGGGAAGAGCTCTGAGGGCTCAACATACCCTAATACGCTTACAGGAGGTCTGTGAGAAAGCATCCTACCTAATGGACTGGTAGGGTATCCTTGTTTATGCCCCTGTGGGAGCTTTGGGGAAACCCAAGGTAAGCATTGGAGGATATAGGCATGCTCAGAGGTGTCACCAAGGTGGCTTGCTTGGGGAAGCAAGCTGCAGAACTTGGTGTGATCAGGCCTCTGGGAAGTAGAGCTGATTACTCTGCAACTGAAAGTCTGGACTTCATCACCTGGGTGAGTAAAAAAAACACAGAGACATAGATTTATGGTTGAATGGCCTAAGTGGATTGCCACTTGCAAGGGCCCAACCAAACGCCAGTTCAATGTATACTCATGCCTGGGTCTACAAGTTCTGGTAATGGGGGCTGAGATAAAGAACCAAGGTGGTTCACAGAATTAACAGAGATAACTAGCAAGAGGGACTGTTTGGTCACAGTGAAGGCTAGTTGATGGACTGTTAATTCACATTGAATGGAATGAACCAGTATGGTTCAGTGTGTAGAAGGAACAAAGGAGGTTCTTAGTGAGGATTTGTTGAGGGACTGGTTGAGGATAAGTTGAAGGACAAGAAGATTATGATGCAGGACTAGCTGATCATAGTGCAGGAGTAGCCAGAGGACTGATTAAGTTAATGGACTGATTGCTGGTTAAGCTGAAGAGCTGGAATATGAGCTGGCTGAAAGATCCAAAGATGATGGTGAAGAACTGGTGGTCTGGAGAAATGAGCCAAGTTTTTGCTAAATTGATTTTCCAAAGTGGGAAGATGTGGAATATTTTGCCTTGATTTAGTATTAAAATCAAGAAGGAATGTGGATAGAAGTGTGGGTAAGATATTTATTTATTAAGTTCCTAGGATAGACAAAGGTATGTTGCTATGAGAGCTGGATACAAAGTTGTTTTGGTGGGATGTTTTCCTTGGATTTTACAATATTTGTAAATATATGGGGAAAACGTTGAAGAGGTCCAGAAAGAACAATTTAAATAGTATTCTACTATTTAAATTGGTTCAGGTTGAATGAAGGGAAGACTGGTGCCAAAATAGTGGGCTGGTTAACGCTTTGGTGCACAAAGAGTTGTCAATTTGAGCAGTTTGAGCTGTGGAAATGATTTTTATAGTTGGATCCCAGTGGAACTTCAGAAATGGTCTATTTCTGCGCTCTGCATTCATTGATTGAGTTCTGGCAGGTTTCCTGATGAAAATGATTGGTTGGAAGCCTAAAGCTTAAAGTATAAGCAAGGAAATAGTGAATAAATATTTTAAGCTTTTGAGAAAGTAAGTCTATAAGCTTAAGTTATTATAAGAAAAAGTGGGCAGCAATGGTTTAAGCTTATGAAGAAAACCATTTTGAAGGCAGAACCGTTGGGAAAAGGACACTATAAGAAGGTGGTTGGCTGGAAAGTTACGGGGTCTTTTTGATGTGTTTTCAAGGTCTTTTGACAGTCTTTTTGGAGGTCTTTCCCAGGTCTTTTGAGTTTCTGCCAAGAGGTTTTGGAAGCCTTTTGATCACCAGCAGAAGCTTAGCTGGACTGATACAACTCAAGATAATGGAGCAGGAGTCCAAGAATAGGGAGCTGGATCCTAAGCGCGGCGCCAGAGTCCAAGTGTAAGATGCCAGAGTCCAAATTTAAGGTGCCAGAGTCCAAGTTTAAGGAGCAGGAGTACAAGTCTAAGGAGCAGACGTCCAAGACTGAGGTGCAGGAGTCCAAGACCAAGTACAAGGATTCTAAGATATTGTTGGAGGACTCCAAGTATTGGCAAATCCATACTGTTTCCTTGACCTCCCGGACCATGTGCCAGAAGGTTTCTAAGAGGATCTTCCTTCTGAGAGTGAATAAAAGCCCATTTTGACCCCTATACATATTTATGAGATACATTTCCCCTTACTATAGAATGACAACCCCTTCCAGCCGGTCCCTGGCTATGATCCAGGACACACTTGGGGACTGGTGACCAGGAACCCCACAGCCCCTTCAAGTTAATTTATGGCACACAGCCCAATATTATCTAAGCGCTATCAGGACCCAAGCTGGAAATGCCCAGTGAAGTTCCACCATGCTTAGACCCTCAAGTCATACAGGCCAACAGAAATCAACTAGTGTTGAAAAAGCTGGCTCAACCTGTAAGAGAGGGGGGCTAAACTAACTAAGTTTGGCTCCCATCCTGGTGCAATATACCACCAGGATACCGCCCAGTGGAGAACTGGGGCAGCCGCTCAAAGGGGGGGCCACAGGGACAACACAGGGGATAGCCGAGGGAAGTAGGCGTTCAATCCCATCAGCACCAAACCGGTGAGCAACTAGGGTGTACAAGTGGGAGCAGGAGGGGGCGTTGCAAGGGCCTGGAGGGGCACCAAGTTGCGCTTCTCCAGGCTGGAAATGGGCATCACCAACCTCTCCTTGACCACAGAAGCGGACTGGGTGAAACCAGCGGCCTCCAGATCCAGGTTGTTGCAGGTTAAACTCTTTACCACGGCTTCCCCAGAGAACAGGAGACCACTGGGGAGATCCAGGAGGCGGGCGGGTTATTGCCCACAAGACAAGCATAAGAGGAAATCTTGGACCATAAGTCTGGCAAGGTTGACCACAGAAGCAGCAAAAAAAGGGTCAAAGAAAACACCACAAATTTGAGAATTGGGAGTATCAGCTGCATTCTTCACAAAATTCTGAATAGATGTGCAAAATTCCCAAGGCAAAAAACAATAAAAAATGTGTATCAGGGGGACCCACAAACAAGAACAAGAAAAAATGGTGCAAGGAGGGTACAGGGGGGACTTGGCAACGGTCTTGGGTGGATTTAAAGCAAAGTTGAAACAAAAGCAGATTGAAATCAAAGAAATTAAAGAAAATTCAAAATAAAAGTAAGATTTATATTGAAAATTAATTACAATTTTAAAGTTCAAAGATAATTTTGAAAGCAAAAGCAAGAAGAGCAACAACTATACGTCTGAGCTTCTTCTGAAGGTCCTAGGAGAGATGCCGGGTTTGAAACGGGCAGGCACAAGGTAAGCTTTAACAAAAAGACTAACACTTTAATCTCTAATCTATAGGGGCTCAAACAGAGTCTCAAGATCACTATAAAGTTTTTAAAAAAGTTCAGCAAGTTCTAAACTTTAATAAAATTGGGAATAAACAAGCAGGGGACTGAAAGTCCCCTTGCTGGGTAAAAGGGGAGTGTGCTGCAGGGAAAACTCACATGACTGCAGAGCATAAGTCTGATTGGGTGGGGGAGAAATTTTGTAGGTCAGAGTCAGGGAGACTGGAGGGTTTCATCTTAATTTCCGCGGTACTTCCTGATTGGCTGGAGGAGTTTTCAAGCACTTGGAATTCACTTGAGCTTTTGGGTGTTGATGTGGTAACACCCAATTGGTTGGATCTGATAGCTTTCAATAATGGTTGACACCAGGCCAGCAATTAGTCTAAATTTACCAGGGTTTCTTCCAAGGAAGGAATGGTGGAGACTAGAGAATTCACAGGGTATGCCAATACAAATCTTTTGTCTACAGTGTGGGCTAAATCTTTTAGCAAGTTGAGTGGTTTGGCTGGGCTATGAGCAGATTTCTTTGTACAACGGGGGGAAACATTTCTATCCAAGGACAAAGGGGGCAGTGGATTTACACAACCCATCAGCAAGATTCTGAGCAAGCAGGTTTGCAACCTGCAATCCAATTACCCAGCCATTTGAAGCCAGACTAGGAAGTCAACTCAAATTGCCAAATCCAACAACATGAACAAATGATGATCCCTTATGGTGGATACCTTGTTTTGGCGCTTGACTCATTACCAGGATCAAGCCACCTCCTTCACCATCCAACCATGTGATCAACACAATCATGTTCCTGTTATCCTTGATTCACAATGACTATATAATCACTATCTCTCAATAAAGATTATTATCTAGTTTCTAAATATTTTTCCCCTTGTAACTCTGCTAAAACAGCACAGTTAAAACACTAGAAAGAGAAGGAAAGCGCCTACAGAATACCTTTATCCCCATCCAAGACAGACATGAGGTTGGTGACAAAGTCTGGATAATGAATACCAACAAGAGTAAATTACAGCTAGAAAAAGTGGTCCCTGCCATCATTCTAAAGGTAAAAAAACATCACTTACTTTGTGCAAGGGCTTGAAAATTGCAAGCAAGATAAAGTCCTCCACCACAATTGCCTAAGGCCCTGCAAAGCAAGACAAAAACAATGTGAGACTGTTCTACCTGCCACCAAACAACAGCTGGTGCAATATGTCGCCCAGGCTCCCAACAACCTCCCTGATAACCTTCCCCAGAGGAGGTCAACCTTCAGTTGGGGGGGATCAAAACAGAAGGCTTGATCCTCCAGCAAGGTTCTGAGTAAACAGTTTTGTGACCTGCAATCCAATTATCCAGTCATTTGAAGCCAAGATAGGAAGTTGACTTGAATTTCCTAATACAACAACATGAACAGAAGCTGATCCCCTACGGTGGACATCTTATTTTGGCGCTTGACTCATTACCAGGATCAAGCCACCCCCTTCACCATCCAGCCATGTGATCAACACTATCATTTTCCTACTATCTATGGTTCACAGTGACTATATAATCCATATCTCTCAATAAAGATTATTATCTAGTTTCCAAATATTTCCCCCTTGTAACTCTGCTAAAACAGCACTGTTACAACAATATTCTTCTATTTTCCTGGGTTAAATTTTCCTGGCATTTTTCTCTTTTAATTTTTAGTAAAAAGCTCAGAAATAAAAGCTATTTCAAATAATTTTTAAAAAATAATGATACTTTTAATCCTTTAGGGTTTTATTTTTGGTAAGTAAACAACAAAATTGCCTTTAAGATTGTAATTTTTATAATAATAAGGCAAATATAATCAAAATAAAAGCATTTATTAAAATACTTCTTTTATTTAATTAAAATAGCTGGGTTTATATATTTTAAAGTTAAATTTTTTTACAGCAATGCCAATTGGATAAAAAAGACTGAAAACAGTTGCAAAAAAGATTCTTTAACTCTACAGTATAAGATAAACTACCCATGGGGTTTGCTTAAAAAACCATTTAAGAGTTCCTAAGTGATAATTTGTAATTTTTAAATAAAGCCTTTCAAAGAAATCAAAAGTTGATCTTTTAAAGCTAATAAGTGCAAAAAATAAAAGAAAAAATATTAAAATAGTTGATAGATAATTTTAAGCAATGTGTATAGCACTTTAAAAGTAAGAAGTTAAATTTAGGGTTTAAAAAGCTAGTTGGATTAAAAAACTTAATTAGAAAATAGTTTTTTATGGCAAAAATTATATTTACTCTATAAAAAATTACCCACCCCAGGATCTGCTTTAAGCAGAAATCTGGAGCCTGAAATTAAGATTAGTAGTTTGAAAATAATGACTTACCTAATCCAAGATCTTCTGCAAGGGGAATGTCAGGGATCCACTCCTGAGAAAGGAGGGAGCCTAATGAATTTAAAAGAGCAGTGGGATAAAAACCCACCAAATATGATCCTACAGGAATCCCCAGAACCATTGTATTCACCAAATAGCCCCACAATTCTTAAGAACCCAAGAAAGAAGCAAAATGAGTCAAACCATACTGTAGATTCAGAACTCAAAGGTAAAAATGTGGGATTGTCAAATTTTTTTGTGTGAACTCACCAACTCACTGGAATATTTTTCATCCTTTTATATAAAAATGTAAGTTGTTCTGGGATTAAAATTACTCCATTAAGTTAGTGAGTTCACACAAAAGAATTTGACAATCCCATATTTTTACCTTTAGATTCTGAATTTACAGTAGTATACTGTAACATAAATCAAGACACACCAAGTGGCTCCAGGACAGATCACAGGGGGAGGCATGAGAGGAGGTGGTGTCTTATCACAAGTAGGTGGAATCTGAGCCTTGGTGTAAAGATAGTCCCAAGCTAGAGTCTTGGTGGTGTCCTTGACCTGGATATTTGAGTCAAATTGACGACATTCAGTGAAGGGAAACCAGAAGGAGAGGCAAAAGAAAAGCAGAAGAAATTTCTGCTTCCACTGCATCTGAATTCAATTTAAATTTAGAAACTAATAAGTTAGCAAATTAAAGAATATAGGGATCCAAATCTATTGATTCAGGAAATTGAAGTTATTAGAGTACTGGATAAATCCCCAGTGCTTCTCACTAAATACTTGAAAGTTTGGCTTGGGAATGTGGAATAATGTGTGGTTCAACTTGGGGTGAATGGGTTACCATTTATTTGCTTTCTGATTGGTCATTTTAATTTGACTGCTTCCAGAAAGATTGCATAATGCAGCTTACAGCAGCCAAACCTGCTAGTTGAGTAAGAAACAGCAAGTTATGAACTGTGAACTGGTGTTTTTTCAAGATGATGGTATCACTGGGTTCTCTTCAGAATTGCAGTTTAGAGTTTTTCTAATGGCATGATGATATTGGGTCCTCTTCTCTGTTGGGGAGTTACTATTGGGTATTTCTTTTCCTAACTGATTCTGATTAATTAGGAGGTTGCTTGTGTGGCTAGATTTAAGATTCATTGATTTACAAGCTTTTGAAAGCTTTTTGGAGCCCACTGTTGCTTTTGAATTTGAAGGTAAGCTTTTTTCTTGGTTTTTACTAATCCCTTATTCATTTTAGACATTTTTGAGTAGTCTAAAGGTTACAGGTTTGATTTCCAAAGTGGAGAAAGTTTACAAAAGGAACCAGAACCCAGATTGATGTGAAAAATATTTGTAAAACATAATATTGTTACAAAGCTGAATTTCCATAATTCTAAGTGTCAATTCCAATAATTGAGTAGTCCATGGTAATGTTTAGTAGCTGGATATACTGATATTCTGGTTATTGCCAACACAGTTAACATCCAGCCATTGTCTGGTTTGGTGCCAATCCAATATACAGTTCAACATACTGGAAATGAAAAAAAACCAATATCACATGACTTCTCCAGGTATCCATCAACTTGAACCCATTCTTCACATGAACACCCTTATCTTTGATCCGACTTAAATCCTAACACAGCGCAAGATATATAAGTCTAAAATATCATTTAATAAAATATACTACTCTTCTTCTTAATTCCATATTCAAAGCTTCCCCAAAAGTTGCTTCTCATCACTAGTAAAAGCTACGGTTTTTGACCACACCTATGAAAGAAAGAATGACTGAAAATCATCTGCCCACCTTTGCTCATGTACTAAACCAGGCTATATCTAAGGATACCTGGAAAACATACTTTCATTTCCACAACATTGCAATACAGCTCAATGATCTTCCTCAGAAGACCACTATTGCAGTGTACGCCAACAAATTTAAGGAAATAATCACAAAATCCAAAACCCAGCACAAGCTGACAATGTACATACCAGAGCATCATTCATCAACAGAATGTAACCCTCTGTTGCTGCCCTCATCTGCCCAGAGGCCAACACCTCCATGCCCGCACTCATTGCAGAAGCCAAGCAGCAGAAAAACACGCAAACATGGAATATGCTGCACACAACAGTAATTGCTCCTCAAACGGCAATGGCAGAGAAATCTCCAATGAAATAAACCCCAAAATAACAACCATAACAATGGCAACTCTAATTGCAACAATGGCAATCACAGCCAAAGCGCAAACCACCCCCATCCCAAGAAAGAGGTCACTGCCAAAGTTAACAACGCTGAAGTAGCAGCCCGCAATGAATCTGACCCCACATTCTCTAACCTTGAAGGTCTTGAAACAGAGAAATGGGGAAAAGAGGAGGGGGGACAGGCTTAAGTGCCCCTGTCTCCTCCCAACTTGACAAGAAACTGTACCAAGGCACAAACTTTGCTGCTCATACCCCTGGTGTCCCGCAATCCTCCATTTTTATGAACTTGAAAATTAAAGATTTCTCACAACTTCTTGTCTACCCATGCACTTATAAATATCATACACATAAAATTTATTTGACGCTGGTACACAACACACTATGGTTAGCAAACCTTTTGTAACCAAGTACAAAATACCAGTTGTCAAATCCAACTTTAAATACACCAGAATGGTAGACAAATCAAAGGTTCTACTGGCAGGTGAAACAACTCCCTTCAGAATTGACCTCTAAGCATACAAACGTCCATCAAAGGACTTGTCATGAAAAACATTAACTATAAAATTTTAACAGTCATGGACTGGTTCACCCAAGTAAACCTCATTGTATATTGGAAAACAAAAACCATGACCATCAAACACAATGGAGTCAATTTCAATATCCTCAAAGAACCTAAAAATCTCATCCTAAGAGACACAGTATTTGTCCAAGTCATAAATCAAGACAGCTCAGAACTTCTAACCAAAGACAGTACCTTCCACATGATGAGGTACACTGAATTCAATATTATTCAAACAATCAAGATCCAATCCCCAGAACTTGTGGCACTCCTAAATGAATACACCCATGTATTCAAAGAAGAGCTTGTTGAGTTACCCCCCCAAATGGGAGGTCAAACATGGCATCAACCTATGTAAAGCCATGCCTAAACCTGCACCCCTCTACAGAATCTCCCCCATGGAGACCCAAACCCTCAAAACTCATATTGAGGACAACCTAGCCAAAGGATTCATTTGCCCATCAGAATCCCTGTGGGGGGCAGCAGTGTTCTTCATAAAGAAAAAGGAACACACTCTTTGTCTGGTAACTGACTACAGAGCACTAAATGCAAGCACAGTAAAGAATAAATATCCCCTACCACTCAGAGAATTTGTTTGCAAGATTTTTCAGAGCCAAATTCTTCTCCAAAATTGACCTCACCTCAGGTTACAACCAAGTTGAAGTAAAAGAAAAAGACATACAAAAAACTGCATTCCATACACAATTTGGATCTTTTGAGTGTAGGGTAATGAACTTTGTGATGACTAACGCCCCTAAAATGTTTTTCACTATGATGAACAAAGCACTTAATCATCTCTCAAATACATTATGACACCTTGAAAATATCATCATATTCATAAAAACCAAATAATAATACCTCACACATGTCCGCAAGACACTTAATTGACTTGCAAAGCACAAACTCTATGAAAAACCAAGTAAGTGCCAATTTATGGAAAATGAACTATTGTTCTTGGACCACATTGTCTCTGAAAGTGGCATCAGAGAAGATCCAGATAAAATAAAAGCCATTAATAACATGCAACACCCCACCTCTGTTAAACAAGTTAGATGCTTTCTCAGAATGGTAGCTTACCTAAGGAAATGCATCAAAGACTGCGGGAAACTAACCACACCAATCAATGACTTTACCAAGGATACAGCCAAAAAGAAATTTATCTGGACACCAGAATGCAATAAGAATTTCCAACTACTTAAACAAGCTCTGATTAAATCACCAATCCTGCAATACCCTAATAACAACAAGTGCTACAAGCTTAAGTCAGATGCCAGTGACACCGCCATTGGTGCAGAACTACACATCTGCCAGCCAGGATAGCAAGATTTTCTGCCAGTATATTATGAAAGTAGAAAACTAACCAGCACTGAGCAGAAGTACCCAATACACAAGAATGAATTTCTAGAAATATACCATGCATGTAATAAATGGAGATGTTATCTAGAAGAACATTTAAAAGTTTGAGTACTAACTGGCCATAAATCCTTAATCTATTTAAAAACTCAGAACACACTTGCAAGGTGACAAGCCAAATGGATGTACCTGCAGGAGCAGTTTAATCTGGACATTCAATATAAAAGGGGGCAGAGCTGGTCACAACTGATGCTCTCTCTAGGCTATGTCAGCCAAAAGAGGATCATCCTGGCCACCTGGACCCTGACTGGCCCAACCTATACAACACCGAGTACAAGACAAAAGGGAAAGACCCATCAACACATCAACTAACTCATGATACATTAGCAAGGAATGAAAAACACTTCCAAGTATCAAATGGCACAATATACTGCATCATTAAAGACAAACACATTCCTTATATTCCACTCACACAAAGAGTTGATACCATATTAAGACATCACTGCCTACTAAGGCACACAAAGGCTAATAACCTATACCTTAATTTAAAAGAAATAGTATGGTGGCCCAAATTTAAACAAGACATAATTGAAATTCTGAAAAAGCTCACAGTGTGTGAAAAATACTCAAGTACCAAGGCTCCTCAGCCAACATTTAACCCAGTACCAGACCCTGAACCATTTAAGGTTTGGGGGCTGGACATAGTGGTACCCTTCCAAGAAGCTAAAGCAGAACAACACATACTAATTGTAGCCATTAACTTTGCTACACACTGGCCTATCTGCTGGGCAACCAAAGACTACAAAGCAGAAATAATAAACTGCTTCATCAACAAGGCAATTATAGCCAACTACAGAATTCCAGACTACATCACAACAAATGGAGCCACAGAACTATCAGGACACATAGTGAACAATAATTTAAAATCAAAGAATATCAAGTATTCCACAACCTCACCATACAGGCCACAGGCCAACAGAAGATTTGAACCCCTTAACAACAGTCTCATCAGAACCCTTGAGAAAATAATGGATGGCAAAGTCAAAGACACATGGCATCTATATGTGAAACATGCATTATTAGTATCCTGAATCTGCACCAATCAAGGGACACGCTACTCACCATCTGAGCTAACCTGTATATAAACCTGAGATGGTCACCTGCAATAACCAACCATATGTGAAAATTTCCCTAGGAAAACATCCCGCAGTAGAGCAAGCACCAAACCTACAACACATCTTCCTCAAAGCTAAAATAGCAGAAATAAAGAGGCTCAAGACACAAAAGGTAAAATTCACAGAGGAACCACTTCCCATTGACTCCCCTGTCTGGATTCTAGCTGGCAACAGAAAGAAACTAGAATCAGTACATCAGGGACCAGGAAGAGTCATCAAATACAGACCAGACAGAAACACCTACCTGGTCAAGTTCTAAGGTGTCAAAGACCCCATCATCAAAAAGTACCACAGATCCTGCCTTTGCCTCAGCAAAGGGGAACACTTGTATCAGAAATTGCGCCATTAATGCTATTTTGATATGGCCTCCAAATAGTGATATGTACAAAGATTTGGTTGGGTTTACCTTTGATTTCAGGAATTCCTCACCTTCTGTAAATGGGCTTGTTCCAATATCCACCCATTCTAGAATACCATACTTGCCCTTGTCAGATCTTGGTACAACCTCACCCCAATGTGACCCCCTCAACCACTCTGTCTACCTAATGAGTGATCATTGACCCTTGTCTGCTATTTAAGTAGAATCATTTCTCCTAATAAAGACAAGTTTATCCAAATTTGTGTTGGCTTTAATATTCTTCAAGCTTTTTCCTTTCATTTTTACCAAAAGGAATTCCAAATCTTATATTCCAGGAAATTAATGTATGTGACTTTAATTTTGCCCTGAAGGCTAACCCAAGGCTAGCTTTGAACCTATAATCTTTTGTTATATAGATTTCCTTCTGTGTCCTCCTGGATGTTGTCCCCAGGAGCTAAACACAACAACTTTACTTGGCTAGTACCTACTAGCAAACAACTCCAGGAACATCAGGCGGCAGCTGTCAAGACAAAACCCCTCCTGATGTACCAGAGTAACCCCTTAATGGTGTGTGTGTCAAGGCAACCACCATAATTAACTCATTCAGTAAGTCAACATTATTTTAGTATTTATCTGCCAGAATTGGGCATTTCCAAAACTAAGCTAATTTTTCATAGTAAATTATTAAGTCAGAATTGCAAAATTAAAAAGTAACAGGCATGATGTTGACACCTTTTAAATAAAGGCTTATTTTTAAGCCAAAAAACCAATATAATTTACTATAAAAATGTAAGTTTCTTTGTACTTTTACATTATGGTTGATTACAGTAAGTAATATCTGGATGTCAACCCCAAATAAAAATCATAAATTTCTTAATAAAATACACAATATTCTAAAATAAACTACTTTTTGTATTTTATACTACTGTTTTTATTAAATATATATTAAGATAAGCATTGAACAAAGACATATGCCAATTTCATAGTATTCTTTGTATTATTTAGATATTTACTGTTATTTTAAACTCACTGGATAAACTATAGCTTATTTCTGGAAGTCCACTTAATCCAAAACACATATGTTAAAACTAGAAATTATATATGTATTTATAATGTCAGCTTTGTGTCAAATTGACGCGTCACCCAAATTTCAACAAAGGGGTTAGGCTAAGCAAACAAATTGACATAATTTAAGCAAGATTTAATAGGAGAGTTACTATATAAGAACGCTGACTGCCTGAATGTTGACACCTTCACTGGTTTATTAGTAAACACTGCCGCTTAAAAAAAGCACACATACAGTGGTATGATAATTCAGGCCAAAGTACCCAGGGCTGTACTTTAGACTTTCCTCTACAATCCCTATTATTTAGTTTTCATAAGTTACATATGCAAATCTTTAGTTTTTTAAATTTAAAAATAATCAATTTTGGCCTTAAAAACCAACTCTGGAAAATATTAACTAAGCTTTATAAGTGATTAACATAGTGTTTTTCTAGTTTAATGCTGACTTTCAGTATGTTGACAGTCAAAATTAAAGCGTTTTTTTATGCTGGCAAACTAAATTAAATATTTTTTACTATTGTGACTACCAGAATGACAAATTTTTATTTAAACATGGTTCTTTTCTATTATTTACTAATAAACTAGCTCTAAAATTACTTTCCATACTTCTATAAACTATTTAATTAAAAATTAAAAAATAAAACAAGTGATTATTATTTAATTTTATTCATGTTCCAACTTATTTTTCTTACTTTATGAACTATACTCTAATTATTGTAGAAAAAACTTCTAAGAAGCCACAAAAGAACCCCAAGTCAACCAAGAAAGTGCCCAAAGCCTCTGGAAAGGCCCAAAGCCCCTACCCCAACAAAAAACAAACCAAAGAGACCTCAAAGAAACAGAAGAAAAAGGAGAAGACCCCTGACCCTGAAAGCAAAGAGCCCTCCCCTGCCCCCTCCTCTTCTCCAAGCTGATACCAATCAGAAGGAGATGAGGTTCCACTAAACAAGCAAGGAAGAAACAAAGAAGATGCCCAAGAGTCCAGAACCCCTTCAAGCCCAGATGAATCAAGATCAAAGGAATAAAGCCCCAAGGAATCAAGCTCATCCTAGTCCAAGAAGCGCAAGAATCTAACTCCAGACAATTCCCCTCCACTGCCCAACAAATCTGAACCTCCATCCTCCTCATCAAGTATCAATAAAGAAGATCCTGATGATTACCTGTCTGATTATCATCAAGCACCAATTGACCCATGGGATCCCCTAAAGGTTCACAATATATGTAATGTCAAAGGAGAGCTTAAGCTCCCAAAGAAGTTCCCTTGGTTTTTCCCTCTAATGTCTGTCAAAAGAGGTGCAAGTTTAGTCTGTGATGGCTATGTTTTCAATTGCAACAATCATGAGAGAGCAGGAAGAAGCAAGCATTATGTGTGTGAAGATAGAAGCTGCGCTGCCAGGATCAACACAGAAGGATAGGATAATGTCACTAGTGAAAAAGGAGAGCACACATGCAATGCTCCAATCAATCTTATTGAAAAGCTTCTAAAGTGATACTTCTACCAAATGGTTCCAGTCTCCAAAGACGTCAAGGCTTCTGATCTGGCAGTTAAGGCCATCACTCACCTAAGTAATGAGAACCCGAAGCTCATCCCTGACTGCATTCAGTTAGTGAAGTACATATGTGACAAACACCGTGATCTATTCCCCCATAAGAAATCTGCCATGGTCCAAGGAGAGTTAGTATTGACAGAGGAGTTAAATATGTTCAATGGTGATGAGGTATTCCTTTTACATGATAATGGGCCTACAGCAGAGGCAAAAACTATATGATATGCTACACAACAGAACCTGGAGCAGTTAAGAGATTTAGAGACCTGGTTATGTGACAGTACCTTTGCAGTATGCCCCCGCCTTTTTAACAACTATGGATTGTATATTCCCTTATTGAAGTCAAGGTGCTCCCATTTTCCTACTTTCTGCTTCCTGGGGCAACAGAAGAGATCTATACAAGGGCCTTTAAAATCCTTCAGGAGAGCATCAAAGCCCTACCCAGTAATAAAAAGAGTCCCCCTGGCCATAACACTAGAGCCAATCCAGATGATGATGAAAAGGATGAAGCCACCCTTGCTGCAGAAAAAGAAGCCCATGACAGAGTATTTGGCCCCTCAACTATAATCCTGGACTATGAAACTGCCCAGTATAATGCTTTTGTAAACAACTTTGATGGAGAGGTCCAGGGGTGTTTTTTATTATTGACAGGCTGTCAACAGGCAACTAAAGGGTCTACCTGAGCTCAGCAAGCTCTACTGTCTAGATACATAAGGAAAGTACCAGTTCTTAATTCAGAAGTTTGTATCACTAGCCTTTGTAAAGCCAGAGCATACTGGACAAGCCTTTGACCCCCTATGCCAGGATTCATATGCCAAGAAACATGATGATGCCTTCTACCCTTTCATTGAATATTACAAACCACAGTGGATTGGACGTAAGTTCACTAAGCACCAGAGCAAGCCCAGAGCCAACTGGAACTCCTACAAGGCAGTTTTTAAGGATGATATGAAAACTACTTCATCTTTGGAGGGCTGGCATAAGCATATCAAGTCCTCCTTTGGAATCAAGCCCAGATACAACACCTTCTATGAGCACCTCAAAGTCCAACAAGGGAAGACTGTTGCATCCATCAGAGATCTTGAGAACCGCCCTTCCAAGAAGAAGAGAACCACCAAAGAGTTACAGTATCAAGAGAAGATTAAGGACGTTGTCAAGGCCAAATATAAGCTTTCAGAGATTGGGGAATACATCAAGAAGATTGCCACAGTTCTTAATGGCAACCAGGTGATCATAGTCTAGCTTTTGATTAAATTTATTGAGTATTGTCTAATTTTAGTATATAGTTACTATATGTTCAGTATAATATTTTTAAAGAAATAGAATTTCTAAATAACTCATTAATAATTCATGATACTGTTTTTATAAAAATCATTAATTTTTTATTGATAGTTTGATGCCTTAGACTGTATTACATGTCCTATATTGGTATTTTACTAGTAAATTATATGTTTTTTGTAGTTTTCAGCATAGAAAAACTTTATATTACTGTTTCTGATTATTATATTTTCCTATAATACGTGAATTTTTATTTAGTATCTTTTTGTATATTAGATGTTTTTATCTTTATAAGTGGGAAAAATATTTTATAGTAAAGATAGCTAATTTATAGCAAATTATTTTTGAAGTGTATTTTTATGAATTTTTTAATTGTCATTTATAATATTTTATGAACTTTTTTGAATCTATGTTGTCATATTACCCTAAAAAGTACTGTAAATTCAGAACCTGAGCGTAAAAATGTGGGATTGTCAAATCCTTGAACCAAATTTTGAATCACTTTTGCGGGCAACTCAGCTGAGTGAAAATTAAAATATTTAATAAAAGCAACCATTTAATTTGAATCCTTTTGGTTTATTTAAATTGGAAAGTTTTGAATCCCCTGAGCTGATAACTCAACTAAAAAAAGACAAAACAGAGCAAACAAATGCGGGATACATGAATCAGAAATGCGGGATTCTAATGTACAATTTGAGATTTTTTGTATGTCAAACAAATCATAGACATCATGTAAAAATTAACAAATCTGAAATTGCGGGATTGTCAAATCCAAGAACCAAGTTTCAAATCATAATTGCAAGAAATTTGAAATAAATATAATTTATGGGCATCTCAAAAAGGATACTAAAGGATATAGAGTGGATTTGTGCTAATTCTTTTAGGAATCATAGGCATTCTCAAAAATCACCCTATTCTAATTTAGGACAGCTAAAATTTAGATCCTACTATTCATCAACTTAACATACTTAACAATAAAATTGACTAAAATATACACATCTCTTTTTGAGTTTAAAATTTTTTAATAAAGATTTATTTTGTCTTCTTTCAACAACAACCAAGTCAACAAGCTGTTCCCTGGCCTTGACAAAATCATGCAGGGCTACGCTGGGTCTCTTAACAGTGAAGCCTCCCTCTGTAGCCACTCCCAACCTGCAGGCCCCTCTGCAAGCACTATCCAGGAGTGTGTTCTTTCTCCTGCAACTTCCAGCATGGCCCTGTTTGCCCATCATGCAAAGGCAGCTGCCAACCCAAATCCTGTATCAACAATGGCATCTGGAACCAGCCATTTGAGCCATGGGGTCACTCAGAGAGCTCAGAACCCCAAAACAGCCAATCAGATGGCATTGAAAAGTTCCTGAGATAGACACATCCCTCCCCCAGCCAATCAGCCTGCAAGATGCAGAAGAAAATTAATCACTTCAGAGATTGTTCTCAAAATGGTTGAAAAGCAAGGGAAGCTTATGTCCCTTGGGAAAATTGCGGCCACAATGGGTTTTGCAAAGTCCACTGTGGTTGCAACCCTGCAAGCCCACGCCAACTGTGGCCCCCATACCAAGAAGACCCCAACTGGTGCCTGACTTCAACTGAAGGTGATAAAGCCCATCCCCTTATGATGGTCATTATGGAATGTGACCCGTGGATGCCCCTGGTCCAGGTACGTCTCCAGTTGGGACTCTACAGCATCTTCACCAACAAAAGAACGGTGAATTTGTGGATGCACAGAGCTGTGATTGCTGCTAGAATCTTGTCCAATCAAGTTCTCAGTGGTCTCATTTTGATGGATACCAATCCCTGCAATTCAACTATTATTAATTTTATCAAAGGAAAGAGAATGAGGGACCATAATGACGTCATATTTCTGTTGTATGCTAGGATATCTGCAAGTATTAAAGACTATGGAGAAAAGCGTATCCAGTCTGACGTGTACAAGCGCAGCCCAATATTGTATTGTTTTGTCGGGGTTTTATTGGAAGTTTCCCCATTGGGCGTCAATAATTACTTGGCAATATCAAACACTGCAGATGGGTATGCCTACCAGACAGAGCTCAAGGCCATGCTGGAGGAGTGGGCCACACAAAACGCCGTGCACACAGTTGTAAGAATGCAGAGATAGAGCAGCAGGAATGGGCTACCCAAGAAATCAGGGCTGCGGGGCATACTTGTTGGTCCTACCCCATCAACTACATCAACATGCATCTTGCAGATTTATGTCTACAATTTTGGTTCTGCCCTCAGGCGCTTAAAGCCTGCCACCTACAACAAACTATGCACCCAAATTGATAAGGGGTATGAGCTTTTCTCTTCTGCGTCTGTCCAAGACTATATTTTGATCTCATCATCTTCTATGCAAGTAATAGTGATAAGTCCAGAAAGGACCCCTGGTTCCCCCCATGCCAGTACATCCGTTTTTTCAAGCCAGTATATGTGACAGAATAATTCAAGCAATTGAAGCAATAAGCTCTTGCTTCCCCTTCCCAGTCAACAAACCCTGCCTCCCCAACCCTCCATCAAGCCACCTGCCTTCCAACCCTGACTCCCAAACCACCACCTATTCCCTCACCACTATCTCTGATGCCGCCCCTTTCACAGGTGCAGATGAAGGCAATGTTCAATCTGCCCATTCCCTTGCCTTCATGTCCTTTGATTAGTAAATAAATCTTTTCTTTGTGACAACTTATTAAAATTGATATCTCCCTTTCAATCAATAATTAATAATATTTTCCTTTTACATTATCAACATTTCCCATAATTAATACAATGTTGTACATTTTACAAATAGCTTAAAATTATGAGCATACATATTTTTCATCATCATTAATAAATTAAAGACAATAAACGTAAATTTTGCATTAAAATATTGCAATTAGACGTCAACTCTTGATATTTAAAAATTATGTGCATAATTCAAAGTTTTTTGTTTAATAAATGTCACTGTAACTAGGCCTTTTGCATTGTAATTTATCAAAATGGACTGTGTTTATATTAGAGAGCCATTAACACTTAGTACAAATATTGATACATAGTGCATTTTTCAGCCTGTATATTTACCTATTGGTTTTAATTCTGTAAACTTTTCAGTCAGATTTTGTAAGGTAATAATAATGTAATGGATTAATAAACTGTAATTTATTAATCCATTACATTATTATTACCTTAAAAAATCTGAATGAAAAGTTTATAGAATTAAAATCAATAGGTAAATATACAGGCTGAAAAATGCACTATGTATCAATATTTGTACTAAGTGTTAATGGCTCTCTAATATAAACACAGTCAATTTATTTTAAATTATAATAAAAAAGCCACGTTTACAATGGATTTTATTAAATGAAATACATTGAGTTATGCACATAGTATCAAAATACCAAGAGTTGACATCTAATTGCAATATTTTAATGCAATATTTACGCTTATTGTCTTTAATTTATTTATGATGATGAAAAATATGTATGCGTTGAAGATAGTACTATAAAAACCAGTTCTTTGATGGAATTCAAACAATATGTCAACAATCTATAACTTGATCAACAAATTAGAAGCACACCTGCAAAAGGTTGTTGAGATAGAAAGAAATATCAGGGAAATAGTGACAGGAAAGCTGGGTAACAAGGGCCAGCCACTAATCCAGTCAAAAGAAGATGCTCTGGATAAATTGGGAAATATTATAGATGAAAAGAATAAAGAAAAATTACTTAATCTACAGGGAACAATTCTATCAAGTCTAAAGTTCAACAAAAAGGCCTATAATTTGTGGGAGTTCTGGCAGTGGGCCAAAGAAAATAATAAGATCAAACTAATTAAAGGAACAGAAATTCAAAAGGAAATCAACACAAATGAAGAGGAAACCAACCAAATAGAAACAGATGAAAATGAAACACAAGCAAAAAGCAGAAGCGCTTAAAGAAATACAGAAGCTTTATCAAATGAAAACCAAGAAGAAGCACAAGTAGCAAGAAATATAAGAAATATTAAGCCTAGAAAAATTAATGAAGAGCATCCAACGCTCATGAAGTTTGCCAAAGTGGCGCCTGTGGCTGAGGGGGCCACAGGGGAAACAATTAGTAAGTCTTTTTATGTTTTACTTGTATTTATTTTAGTCATCACCAGGAATGGGGATGAGGTCGCGGAAGTGGCAGCTTATACGCTGAGTTGGTTTTACGGGGGTTACCAGTCACTGGTGGCCCCTGTAAAACAAATAAATAAAAACCAAATAAATAAAATAATTCAACAGAATATGAATAATTTTTTTAATATTGAAGCTCAAGATAGGGAATATTCACCACCTGCGGGGTGCTCGCCATGGATAAGGGAAGCATATGAACTAGGATCAAATATCAAAATCAAAGAAATGAATGAAATTTGCGGGGATATCAAACTAAACTTTGATGAATACATATATGAAAGCATTCAAAGATTCCCCTTCACAAACATCAACAAATATGAAAAGAATTTAATAAAAACTGACTTTCAAATAGGAAATAATTATTTGAAATCTCCAATTTTTAATGAAGTTTTTAAGGCACTATCAAATAAAGTCGGGAATGCAGTCCTCGTGAATACTTTTAAACCTTTATTTATTTCATTCTGCCAAGGCCTGGGGGGCTGATTCAAGTTGGGCGCCCCCCAGAACCCTCTTCAAGTTCAACCAAACATCCTATATCAATAGGTTAGTTCAAACATTCAAAAAATTATGCATGTTTTCAGAAAAGTATACCTTGCAAAGAATCTACGTTGCAGTATACCTGGGAATCCTCCTTCACTGCATATTAAAAACCAACTCAAAAAGTTGGAGGATGTACCTATTCAAATGGATATTTGCTGTGTAGCCCTCAACCACCAAAAGATACCACGGGGATATAGGATAGTCAATCACGTCCTCTATGACTCATTTGCATTGGCAACGCTATATGGGTACTATGTGCCCCCCAAAAAGAACCTACTAGTCAATTTGCTCACCTGCTTGCCTTTTATCAAACAATCAGCAACCACTGGGGTACAGGGCGCCACCCCTCTAGCAATCACATCTAGGGTTGTCCACCACGTACAGAAGAGTATGTGTATCCAATTAGATGCATTAGCTGAAAATTTAATTTTAGGGTATAACTCCCCAGAATAATCACATTCCCTTTACAATTAGCATCCCCCCAATAAATATTTTCCCCTTTCAAATTATTTTTTTTTAATTTTTTTATATTTAATACTAAATTTTTTAATATTTAAATATGTACTATTAAAATTTTACTATAAAAATTTTAATATTACATATTTAAATATTAAAAATATTTAGTATCTAAAATTTAATATTAAAATTTTAAAAATATGTATTACAATATTAAAATTTTTAATATCATATATTTTGATATTAGAATAAATCACAATTTAATAAAAATAGTTAAATTTCAAATATTTAAACTTTAATATTTAACTTTTATGATTTATAATTATAATTTTACTTTTAATATTTTTATTTTTATTTTAAATTTTAGTATGTAAATTATAATATTAATATATCCAAATATATTACAAGACATTAGTTAAAATTGCAACCACGTCAAATATTAAAAATAAGTTAAAAATATTTTTATTTATTAGCTCGTTGAATACGGGTTTATTTATCACATAGATAAACATCAAGAATTTAATTTATCTGCATCATGTGGCTTGCTCCACTATTGTTCTAAACAAATGATTGTTTAGAACTCAAATTACCTTTCCCTTGTAATGTGATTTGTTAAACATATTTGATATACTTGACCTGCGTCCTAAGTACTAATTAGTAAGCAATACATGAAAATCATTGGTGGTTGTGTTGTGTGGCTATAGTGACACTGAAATAACAAGGATCAGATGATGACATGCAAGGTCCAATTTGTGGCTTAAAAAAGCCAAAGTACCATCAACAATTCACAATTATTTAAATAAAATAATTCTATTTCTATTTTTTTTAATTTTTTTCATTTGTTAGCGCAACAATCAATATAATATTCAGTGCATAATAATAAAAATAAATTCTTCATACCTAGTACAATTAATTTTACTTACCTTTTTTATGTATTCTTAAATGCTATAATACATTCAAACGCCACATCATTATATATAAATAATAATTATTGAGTCCTAATAAAAACAAACTAAATAAAAATAAAAACAAATAAAACCTGAAGCGCTCATTTATCTGATTAGCTCGGAGGCCAGGGCTTTAGGGAGGAAGGATTCCAAGTGCTTGTAAAAAGCTGCCACCACATTGGGTGGCATTGCAAATTGGCTGACTTTGAGAATGATGAATAGATCCTCAGTGTCCTGAGGAAGGCCTTGTTTCACCTTATTCTTGATCCAACCAAACACCTCCTTGATTGGATTCAGGAATGGGAAATATGGCGGGAGGAAGAGACGTCTCATTGGACAATTGGTAAGTTGGTGGCTGGAGGTGTGGCTGTTTTTGTTGATGGGGGGAACTTGGACACAATCAGATCCACTTTATGGAGCCCGAAATTATCAAGCACAACAACGTTGGTTATGCCGCTGTAATTTATCCAAAGGTACTCCTTGACAGCTCTGAGAAAATTGAGAAAGGTCCTGCTGTTATGGGAGCCTTTAATCATCTGATACTGGTCCAACCCACGAGGACCAAGAAGCGCAACCATGGAATAGGTCTGGGAACAGACAGCTGCACAATGGGCTATGCTGTCCTTGGACCCCTTCTCAACCCACCCATGCCTAGACCTGAGTGAGGAGGTAAACAACAATTTGTCAAAATAGAAGAACAGGACATTCCCAGTCTCCTTTATTACCAGATATGTCTCAGCATAAATGCGTCAATCCTCAATGGTCTTTTCACTGTTCCTATTGTACAGAGAAACTCTAAGCACCTTCCACAAGAAGCCCAAATCAACCATTTTTTTTGTAGACAAGGTTTTTGGAAACAGAAAGCCTGAACTCTGTGACAAGCATTGATTGGACAGCAAGTGTGTCCAGGTGACAATCCTTGGCTACCCACTGCTTAATTGTGTCAATGTGAACGGGCTGAAGGAGTTTGGGCTGTCTTTTTGCCTTGGTGGATTTGGCAATTTTTCTGGTATTGCCATACTTGGTGTTGATGTTGGCAATGTATCTGGCTGTGACACCAAATTGGGATGCAATATCCCAAACCGCCATTCCCCTGTTCAAGCAGTTGAGGAGAGCTTCACGCTCACTATCCATCAACCAACGCCGGCCCTTGGTAGGTACCACAGCAATATGGGTACCAGGCTTGACACAGGGGACAAGGACCTTTGTGTAGAAGGTGGGAGCACCCTTGCTTGCAGTGGCGCCGTCAATGGTTGAATACATAATAGGCGCAGATGGCTCAACAGTGGCTGCCAATGGCTTGTAGGTGGTGTCAAAGACACAGGGGCAGGAAGTAGCAACTCTTGGATCAAGAGTGTGGGGCCGGGTGACAACTGGGTACACGGTGGAGGTGTAAGTAACCTCATTATTCCCAGTGACCCTGGTGTAGGAGACTTTTGTGGCAAGCCCTGAGAGTGGCTTCTGCCTGGGATTCAAGCTGGTAGTTCTGGCTTGGGATGCAGAAGGTGGTTGGCTGGCGCTGACACCTTGGGAGGCCTGTGTATTGGCATGACTCCCTTCAAGTTGGGTTCTGGGTCTGTTCTTGGACCCTCTGGGATGCCCTTGTGGATGGGCTCCCCTGCAGGCTGGTGCAGGAGCAGGTTGGGAATGCAATTGACAGTCCATAAAAATAAAATAAAAAATATATATTTTAGATTAAATATGTATTTATTTGGAGTTATTGGTTTAGTTGTGGGTAGTTATTTTCTATTGTGTTAGCCTTGAATAGTAACAGAATTTCTATATCCGTGATTTGAAGTGTATAATATTGTATCCTTTCCAGTTTTGGATGATTTTAAAGTTTAATCACTTTTTATGTCTAAACATGGTTGTTGAGATTGAATTTTTCATTTGATCTTATCCAAAGTGAAGCTTCTTGATTTGGGTTGATTTGTCCTAGTTTCTTACTGTACATTAAATGTGGATTCCAGTTCCCACAATTAATATCTGAGTTTACTAGTGGCATTCAAAAGTGATTTGAAATTTGGTTCTTGGATTTGAAAATCCTGCAATTCCAAAAAACATAGTAAACTTAATGAAAATGGTTGATGGATCTGAAAAATTCAAATCTGATTCCAGTTAATTCATTTTGTCCATTAAAAATATGCAGTTTGACTTGAGCTTTGCAAAGTGTCTATGAGTTCCCACATTTTCAAATATTTAAATACTCAAAAAAATCAATTTAATTAAAAAAGGCCATCCTGCAAAAGTGATTCAAATTTTGGACCAAGGATTTGATAATCCCGCATTTTTACGTTCAGGTTCTGAATTTACAGTATTATTCACTTGAGCGTTTAATAGTATATCCTAGTTCAGATGATTGAAATACCATATTTGAAGTCCGTAGTCATCATCTGGCTCTCCTTATTCCTGTCTTGTTTCCTATCTCAGGGGCCAGCTTCATTGTGCTTTCCTGGTCCTTGCCTAACCCCTACCCTACAGCTTGAAGAGCTATCTCCTGTTGTAGAGAGTAATGGATCCTTGTTTGATGCCCCAACTGTATTCTTATCTATAAAGAGGGTCCCTTACAATAAAATTGTTTGTTCTTGAATAAGTATGCCAATGCAGACCCAAATTACATATTTATTAAAAGATAACCACTTCACATATTGTATGTAGATCATATAGTTCAGAGCGCGTAAACCAACCCATTCTTAGTATCATGAGCAACATGCTTTGTTGATGTACATGCTTTTTCCAAGTAAAATATAATTTGTTCCTAACTTGGTACACTAATTATGTGCAGAGTATAAATTTATTAAAAAAATCACACTCAGGGGTTATATGTGGATCATACAGTTCAGAGAGTATATGCGGTGAGATGGATTATTTTTATTAATTATATTAGTTTCTATTATAACTTTAATATTTTCAAAGCACTACAATAAAGTGAATGTAAAAACTACAAGTGCTACAAACCAGCAAATTAAAATGGGTGTGTATTTGTGCTGTCTTTGTGCTTGGCTCAGACCAGACAGGCCTCAGTTATTGCACCCAGTTTAACTTAATGAATTAAGCCTGTTGAAAATAGGACATGTCTTTGTTTGCAAATTGGTACGCTGACTTGTGGTCAACCTAGCACCAGAGAACCCAGTGGTTGGGTGCTAGATTAACAATAAGTCAGTGTGCCAATTTGCAAACAAAGAAATGTCCTATTTTCAACAGGCTTATTTCATTGTTTTAAACTGGGTGCAATAACTGAGGCCTGTCTGGTCTGAGCCAAGCACAAAGAAAGTACAAATGTATGCCTGTTCCAATTGGCTGGTCTGTAGCACTTGTGGTTTTTAAATTCACTTTATTATAGCACTTCAAATATATTAAAGCTATAATACTGTAAATCAGAACCTGAAAATAAAAATGCAGGATTGTCAAATCTCTTGGTCAAATTTTGAATCACTTTTGCGGGATAGCCTTTTTTAATTAAATTGATTTTTTTGAGTGTTTATTTAAATATTTGAAAATGCAGGAACTCATAGACACTTTGCAAAGTTCAAGTCAAACTGCATATTTTCAATGGACAAAATGAATTAACTGGAATCAGATTTGAATTTTTCAGATCCATCAACCATTTTCATTAAGTTTACTATGTTTTTTGGAATTGCAGGATTTTCAAATCCAAGAACCAAATTTCAAATCACTTTTGAATGCCACTAGTAAACTCATATATTGATTGTGGGAACTGGAATCCAAATTTAATGTACAGTAAAAAACTAGGACAAATCAACCCAAATCAAGAAGCTTCACTTTGGATAAAATCAAATGAAAAATTCAATCTTAACAACCATGTTTAGACATGAAATTAAGTGGAATGTAAAATTGTCTAAACTGGAAATGATGCAATATTCTGCACTCTAAATCACTAATATAGCAACCACAAACCCATATAATGATATATGAGCTATCCTCCTGATGACGCAGAAATTTTTTTAAAAAATTTGGCCTGGCGTAGCCAGGGGCCAAAAAACTTCTTTTCAAGGAAGAAAGGAGAGGTGGGAAAGAAAAAGCTCAAAAGTGAATTATCACTGGATACTACACTATGTGTTAATGGATTGCTATTAAGTATATTTGATTACAGTAGATTTTTAAAAATGCTAATAATAAAATAGAATTATATATTACAATCTATCTTATCACATTATTTTTCCTTGATGTGTTGATAGTTTATTTACTGTTGATGATGTGCTTGCATTTAATTGGATAGTTTCATCTCCAGTTGCCTTGGCATAAGAAATCAAGTTGCCTCCCTGAGACCAGCTGTGGTTGCAGAGGCAGCTTGATTTCCTATTGCCAAGGCAACTTGAGGTGAAACTATCCAATTAAACGCAAGCACATCATCAACAGCAATGAACTATCAACACATCAAGGAAAAGACAATGTGATAAGATAGATTGTAATATATAATTCTATTTTATTATTAGTGTTTTTTAAATTTACTGTAATCAAGCATCTAAATTTTAGCCGCCCTAAAATGGAATAGGGTGCTTTTTGAGAATGCCTATGATTCATAAAAGAATTAGCACAAATCCACTCTAGATCCTTTGACATCCTTTTTGAGACACCCATAAATTATATTTATTTCAAATTCACCTAATTTTTGATTTGAAATTTGGTTCTTGGATTTGAAAATACCACAATTTCAGATTTTTTAATTTTTACATGATGTCTATGATTTGTTTGATATACAGGAAATCTCAAATTGTACATTAGAACCCTGCATTTCTGATTCATGTATCCTGTATTTGTTTGCTGTGTTTTGTCTTTTGTTAGTTGAGTTATCTGCTCAAGGGATTCAAAATTTGCCAATTTAAATAAATCAAAAAAATTGTATTAAATGGTTGATTTTATTAAATATTTTAGTTTTCACTCAGCTGAGTTGCCTGCAAAAGTGATTTGAAATTTGGACCAAGGATTTGACAATCCTGTATTTTTACGTTTAGGTTCTGAATTTACAGTAGAAAAAAATAGAGTTAATAAATATTAAAGCAGCCAAATTTAACTTGTGGCATGAGAAAAATCAATCATCACTGTAGTTAAATGTAAAATATATTATAACAATAAAAAATACACAAAAGTTAAGCCAATATATATTTTAAAATAAAAATTATTGGGGGCAAGTTTTATTGGGCAAAATATGATTGGGCAGAGCAAACTAGTTGGCAGGCTGAATTGTGGGGGGAAGGACTTGATTGGCTGGGGGTTGGTGCTGGTCACCTGGGAGGATTGGATGAGGACTAGGGCAGCTGGAGAACCCAGTGGCAATAGAGTGTCTTGAGCAGCTCAGAGTAATTTATGATGCATGGCATCATATCCAGACTGAGGGAGGATGGCAATTGGCTTGTAAGCCAGGAAATTGCAAGGGGCAGCTGGTTTTTTTTAATGATTGGCTGCTGCTATGAGTATTCAGGGCCATCTTTGTGAACATGACAGTGATCTTCTGACAGAAAAACAGCACATTGTGGTCATTGGCTGCACTAAACACCTGGCTGAAGGTTGTGGGATTGTGCTCATTAATTGTGTTCCCAATGTTAAAGAACAGCACATCTCCCAGGTGAAGATTGGCATGGCTGGTAGGAAAAATGGAGATGTTGTGGCCATCTGCTTGTATTTTTTGGAGGTCACTTCTGTGCACTTCATTTGATGGCTCAGGAATATTTTGAATTTTGAATTGGTCAAGCTCCAGGTGACAATAAGGTTGAAGAGGATTTTCCTGTACCAGTACCCATTGGTGTAGCTGGTTGTGGTTCAATAGAAAACGGTCCCTTTTGGGAAAGCTGCTAGGAACACACCAATCACAATCCCATACAGTTCCTTCTTTTTGCCCTTGGGAGCATTCTTTTCACTCAAAGTGCCATAATCATGGACTTGCAATGACAATCTATAATAGACTATAAATATGACATTGTCTGAAGTAGAGGACAGACAGCAGGTGATGATGGCACCAATCACAGGGCTATGGGGCAAATCAGAGACATCATCCAACTTATTAGCCAGCCAATTGGTCAGAATCAGAACACTGACTACAAGCCCATGCATCCAGAGCTGTGCTTGCATCTGGCAATGAATATACCCTGAAGCCCAAGTAAGCAACAGACCTCAGCCAATTGGAGGTATGGGTCACATTGCAAAAGGTCAAGAATGATAGAATATGTTTCCTTGATCTGAGAATCTTACTACTTCTTTGGCTTATTGGCCAGCTTTGCACCACCTCTCTTCAAGAGGGCTCAGAACTCACACTTAATCACTGCCTCTGTAAACTGAAGCCAACTGTCTATTTTGGCAAAATTTACGCCACTCTGCTTGAGGCTCACAATCTTTTCTATCACCTCATTGCTTCTGACTTGATGTTTTTGGAAGAATCAAGGAACAAGGGGACCCAGATTTGTCATTGCTTGCTCTGATTGGCCCAAACTCTCAAGTGATGGTTGGATTAAATTGGAGGGGGCCACAGTTGCCTAGTCTTGGGAATGTGGCACAGGCGCAGGTTGGGCCTGGTCTTGGGGAGCACCATATTGGCTATTGGAAAAGCCATCTTTGGATGGGACTAGTAACACATACAACTCAGCCTCCTCATGCCTTGCATTGAATTGGATGTACACAGGAAACACGGTGGTTGCGCTCCCTTAATCAGTAGCCTGATCTTGGAGTAGCTCCTGGCACTGCTCCTAAACAACAACAAAGTTATATTCACTTGATAAACTCATACTAACAAAAAACAATGAAAATTCTATTAAAGATAGAAAAGAAAAGTATTGCTAGAAAATTAATTTTATTTAAGTGTGTGCTTTTTTTGAGGCATTCTCTCAGACATAAATGTCCACATTTAGAAGCCCATACATTGAAAATAATGATGTAGCTCCCTGTGTTGCAACCAAGCTTCCAGACTTGCCTGCCAATGTATCTTACAATACACAGGGGGCACTCATTAAGTTGTCCCTTGACGTATCTAACAACATGAACCAATCCAATGGCAATATCAAACTGCAGGTACTTTCTCCTAATTAGGAGCACTACTAATTTGACCTGCTGATCCCTGCACAAGTTATTCCTTGGCTTTGAGCCCTACTTGGAACAACCACTATGCCAACCCCTGTGGCCCTGTGGCTTTCTCCATATAGTACATTAATCATGATACTCTACAATAAAAAACATCTTATTCTATTCATTCTTGTCATTTATATTGGACTGTTGTCTTCCACAATAAAATACTGATCTCTAACTGGTTTTTTTGCAGCACCTGAATAGATTTTGGTGGATTTACTCCTGAAATCTACTATTTAAAAATATCACTTTTGTGACTGAACCCTATTCATTCTCTATTTGTATCATTTTTTTACAAAATTATTATCACAATTGATGTAAAATGCTTCCAAGAGTGACTGGATTGTGTGGAGTTGGATTTGAGATCCCTGCCTTTGCTGTCTCATTTCTGAGATTGGGTATTTGGCTTTATTTTTGCTGTGATTAACTATTTTTGCTTTCTGGCTATAGATAAATGGAAGGTTTATTGAGTCAATTGACCCTTAACTGGTCCCAGTTGAAGTTTGTTCTGTGACTGAACCTATGCGTTCTAAACTGAATAATATACCTTTATCTCAACAGGTTCAAAAACTACTGAACCTTCAAAAACAGGAAGGATAAAGTGAGGTGTTTATTTCCAGTTTGGGAATCAAATAGTATAGGATTGCTGGAGGGTAATTTGATCATGGTGATCAAGTACATGCTTAGTCCCTGTAAAATCCATGTGATGAAGAGAAGAGTGGCTTGCCATAGTGCTTCTCTACTATTTCCACTCTTTGAGAAGAGCCTTGGTACCTGTATGATTATCTTGGATACTATGATTTCCTTATCTAGGGCTGATAGTACAGCTGATCTGTCTGTTAGAGTGAGTGTCTTTCCTGGAGGCAGCACTTTTCTTAAGTTTGACAGACAGGTGTAGGTTACAGACTTCTGGGTGGCAGGTTTCTCTTCTGATAAAGGTTCTTTAAGGTTGGTGCATCTGCTTAGATCAAACCGCCATGGGTTATGAAACAGGAGTCAGTTGTAGAAGTCTGATTGCACTAGGGCCATCAAAGCTCATTCTGCTAGGCACTTGGTCCTGAACATCTTATTATGATGTGATATATCCATCAACAGAGTATGTTGCCTTAAGCTTCTTGAGCTCTTGGGTTATCATGACATCAGTATCTGTACATGCAAACCTTTCAAGAAGGGTAGCTTTGGACACCTCCGGCTTTAGCTCCATGTGAGGCTGTTCTCATCCTGCTTGCTCACAAATTGGGAAGCTATCCCTGTAACTGTTAGAGTTGTGTAAATAAGATCCAAGCTAAAATAGAAGTTGTGGGGATAAATTTCCCAGACAGAAATCAGAACCAAGAACAGAGATATGCACTGAAGCTTTAAACCTACAAATTTACAAAGGAAAGGGATGAAAAAAAGATGATCAACAACACAGAAAATAGGAGGTGTAAATGGACCACCAAAAAGAAATGGTTTCTAGATAAGGGGTACAAAACCTACTGGTCCTGAATAGAGACTTTTCTCAACCATGCCAAGACAGCGGAGGCCATGGCCTGAGAAGAGGGTATTTTTGACCCCAGGGTAGCTTTCATCTATTGGGGAATGACTTTTATTGATAGCAGGTAAAAATATCTGAAAAAAGCTTTCAGAGGGGAAATGGGGGACTATGATTCAACTGGGAGAGACAAACTTGAATCTGATTAATTGGCTGGAAATATTTTCACCTCTTGGTTGGAGACTTTTGCCAAAGCGTTGATGACGTCATGATTTGATATTTTTGGGCAACTGGCTGGTTGACTACCAAGCACCGCTGGGTAGTGATATATTGTGATCTTTAAGGTATAATTATTTGGACAAAATCTGGGGAGATGTAAGTTAATTCCTTCACCATCAACAGGGGCAGCTTTAACCCATTTTTTGACAATGTCTAAATTTAAATCATCCAATACTTTCAAGGGATTTTCTGCTTTCCTGTTTCCATTCTTTTTCTTTGGGCAATCTATTCCAGGAAAAAATGGCACTACAGTGACAGTAACTCAAAGAGTGATTATGCTTGCCCATAGCTTTTGGGGATAGCTGACTTGTGTGGGTTTGTCTTGTGTGCTTTGAATCCAGAGGGTAGATCTTTCTTGGCAGAGCCCTGTCAATGTCCTAATTTTAGTAGATCAAACGTGATGGCACACTATGTTTGGTACTTTAGGGGCAGCTGTTGCTGCAGTTAAGGCCAGAGCTCTGTTTGTGGTGAAGAAGTCAAACTGTTTAAGGGGTACAAGAAAGCTTTTGAATATGGTATACCCCATGAGACTATCTTGTCCCTGTTTGTATTTTCTCCAGCTGGTAGAAAGTGCTACTGGTTGGGGTTTCTTTGAAGGGATCTTTCTTTAGGATAAGTAGCTATTGATAATCTACTTCTGCTATCACTTTTAAGTATATACTTCTGAAAAGTTTATGAAACAAAATAAAGGGGGATTAAGAAGCAAATAATACTTTATTTATATAGAAGAAAAGTATTATATAATATCATGACACACCACATATTGTCCAGATATGTCATGGCAGCCATGAGTTTGTCCAAGTAGTGTTCCTTATATGATTCAAAATATCTGATCCTCATGTTGAGTTTATACTTCTGGGAAGTATAATAAACAAAATAAGGGGAAGATTTAAGAAGAGAATGATACTTTATTGAATATGAATATATAATAGTATATAGTATCATTATAAGCCACATGCTGTCCATGTACATCATGGGGCTTATCTGAGTAATGTTCCTCTTGAGTTGCGAGGCTTAATCAAGTTATGTTACATTTAGGACCTGGATTGAGTGATCCCTGTCATAGATGGTTGACTGATAATGGTGCCACCAAATTATTGACTGGCTGGTGAACCATTTGGTGAGCCATTTGGTGATTTACTCGGGGTGTCAATTCCCCAAGAGGGAGTAATCAAAGATGTTGCAACATCTCCCCCTGGGGTGCTGGAAGGCAGAGCCTTGGGAGCTTTCTTGAGAGTATCTGGTATGCGGGCTTGGTATTGATCCAGTTTGGTGTTGGGTACAGGGAGCTTTGAACTTTGTTGGGCTGCTCTTGCCTTACACAAACGGAGTCGGTTGTGATGCATATGTTTTAGTTCAGTTCGAGCTCCAATCCCTTTGATGAGGTAGGTGTTATTGGGCTTAACTTCCCTGACAATGCCTGGTCTGCTTAACCCTGGGTCTAATTTTTGTTGGTTGTTATTGACAACCCAGATCTTGTCTCCAACTTGGAACCTTTCTTGTTGTAATTGGATTGCTTCCCGCTGGACCATTTGGCGTTCCATCCTCTCTTGGTCTTTTCTAGTGTGTAGTACCTTAGGATCATTACTGTCTGGTATCTTCTTTGGGAGCGGCAGTTGTGGTCCTGTGGCTGTACTTACAAGTGAGGGTTTCTGACCATAGATGAGTTCATAAGGGTTTTTGCCTGTATTGCGGTTGACTTGTGTTCTGCAGACCATAAGGGTGGTTGATAGCATATTGACCCAGGCTTTTGGATTGTTGGCAGATAACTTACTGAGGGCTTCCACTAGAGAGCCGTTTAGTTGTTTTACGTGTCCATTTGCTTGTGAGTTATATGGGCTGGCTGTGACATGTTTTATTCCGTTCTTGGTGAGGTAGATATTGGTGTCAATAGCTTTAAGTTCAGTGCCTCCATTTGTGATCAGGAGGTCAGTTTCCCAAACTTTTCTATGATCTCTTTGCCAATGAATTGTCTCATGTTGTTGCCTTTGTGCTCTTTTATGGCTTGTGCTACAGGCCATCTGGTTCATAGTTGATAGCTGTTATGATGTACTCATTGCCTTTGCTTTCACTGGGCATAGGTCCCACAATATCCAATGACCATACCTTGAAAGGTTGTGTGATGGATACAGGTACTACTGAATTGGGTGGCGCTTTGATTTGGGCGTACTTTTCACAGACTTTGCATTGTTCCAGTACCTCTCTGATATCATCTAGCATGTTAGTCCACCAGTAGCATGTCTTGAGGTATCCATGCAAGTTTCTGCTACAGGTGTGTCTCAGGTCTATGTGATATTGGAGGATTGTGTCAATCTTTTGTGTTGACAGGACGTAGGGTACAGTGTCATCATTTGGAAGTATTTGGTGAAGGGTACCATATATGTTTTTGAAAAGATGTTTGTTCTTAAGGACTCTCTCTTGAATGTCCATTGGTGTGCCAGGTGGGAACCCTTCCTGGAGATTCCCCATGATTAACATGGGCCATTTGGGGTTGCCATCAGTGCAGAGGATGTGTTTATTGTATAGCCTTGATAGGGCGTCTGTGGTAAGCATTTCCTTGCCTGGCTTGTATTCAATCTGCATTGGGTATCTCTGTATGAGGCTCATCCATTTGGCTTGTCTTCTTGACAGGTGTTATTGTGTTTTGAAGAATATCAGTAACTTGTTG
Organism: Entomophthora muscae; assembly: GCA_014839935.2. NCBI lineage: Eukaryota > Fungi > Entomophthoromycota > Entomophthoromycetes > Entomophthorales > Entomophthoraceae > Entomophthora > Entomophthora muscae. Next base: position 35,331 of record QTSX02002276.1, read on the forward strand.
TCAGTGAGTACCTTGAATGTCTGGGCTCCTTCCAGGTAGCATTGCCATTTCATGAGGCAGTGTATTATGGCCACCAATTCCTTGCTGTGTATGGGGTATCTTTATTTGCCATCTGATAACTTTATTGATTCATATGCCATGGGAAGAAAGTCTTTTTGGGTTGTTTGGATACAGAGGACTCCTTCTATGGCATAGTTGGAGGCGTTGGTTCCTAGCTCATAGATACCCTCACATTTTGGGTATTTCAGGATGGGGGCAGTAACCATGTGTTCCTTTAGTTGGCGGAAATGTTGGTCTAGTAAGGGTGTCCAGACAAATTTGGTTGTTTTCCTGGTGATGACTGACAAGGGAGCTATTAGGGTGCCCTGGTCAGGGATGAACCTGCGTACATAGGCTACCATTCCAAGGAAAGTGCGGAGTTTGCTCTTGTTTCTTGGGGATGACATCTCTGTTATAGCACATATCTTATCTGGGTCCGGTTTAATACTGTTCTTGCTGATAATATGGCCAAGGGATGGTTGTTCAGTTGAAAAAAACTTGCATTTGGACAGCTTGGCAATCAACTGGTTTTCTTTAAGGGTAAGGAGAACTGAGCGGATGTCTTCCCAGTGTTGTTGAAGATTGGGACTATAAACAATGATGTTGTCCAGGTAGATAATTGCTCTTTTTCCAATGTGTTCCTTGAAGACTTCATTCATGAAGGTTAAAAAAGTACTGGGAGCGTTTGTCATGCCAAAATTGAGGACAACACATTCAAAGGATCCATACTTTGTTTGAAATGCGTGTTTGGAATGTCTTCAGGTTTCACGCAAATTTGGTGGTAAACTGCTATCAAATCAATTTTTGTGAAGATTTGGGACCCCCCAGGGCATTGAAAAGGTCGTCAATGAGGGGCAGGGGATACCTGTTCTTAATTGTGACCTTGTTGAGGGCCCTGTAGTCTGTGACCAGGCGGAGTCCTCTGTCTTTCTTTGCCACAAAGAAGACAGCAGCACCAAAGGATGACTTTGAGGGACTAATGAGACCTTTTTTGAGTGCTTTGTCAAGGTAAGCTTTTAGGGTGTTGTCTTCTTGTGGTGTGAGGCAGTAGATGGATTGTGCTTTAGGTACACTCCCTTTTAGGTCAATTTTGTGTTGTATACCCCAATCAGGGGGTAACCTGGGTAGTGTCTCTTGGAATAAAGAGGAGAATTCCCTGACTAGCTGGTCTCTAATGGGGGCCTGTTTATGTCAAGTTTTTGTGTTTTTGAAGTGGATAACCTTGTATGTACAGGTTCTCCAATTGATTTTGCTAGGGTCAGTTTCTTCTTCTGTTTCCATGATTTTCACAAATATGTGGTCCCTCATGAGTGTGTCAAGGTGTGTTGGGTATACATGGTGGTGGACTTTTCCTCGCTGTATGGTGAGGGTGGCACTGTCCCAGTTGATATGAGGTTTTGTCTTTCTCATCCAGTCCAGGCCAAGTATGACATCATACTTGGGGATTGGTATGACTGGGCCACTGAGCGTAGTTTGTACATCTTTGATTTGGGCGCAAAAAGGTTTTGCCTCTTGGGTGACTGGTGTGCTTTGGTTGTCCGCCATGATGACTCTCTTGACACTGCTTCAAATGATAGGCAACTCCATGAGGTCTGAAAAGCTCTTGTTGATGAGGGATTGATCTGCTCCAGTGTCAAATAGTGCTGTGCCCTGATATCTGCAAAAGCAGAAAGGATAAGTGAGGAGTTTATTTCCAGTTTGGGCGGCAAACAGTAGAGGATTGCTGGAGGGTACTTGGATCATGGTGATTGAATACACGTCCTGTTCTCTGTACAAGTCTTGTGAATTGGGGAAGGTTGGCTTGCCAAAGCACTCCCCTGAGCTTTTCCCTCCTTGTTGGTATCTTTGGTGCTAGCCTGGTTGGCTTGTGGAGTGTGATTCCCAGTTTAAGGATGGGTATTATTGACTTGGTTGTTTTGCTTATTGGGGCAAGGTTCTTTCTTAGCCGCAGGGTTTTCCTTGCGCTTGTTGATGGCGCGTAGATTGTCAAACTTCTGAGCTGCATGCTTTTCCTCTAAGAATACATCCTCAAGGTTCTTGCAGCAAGTCATGTCAAACTGACGTCTAATGTGTGTGGGAAGACCATTGTAGAAGTCTAGGCGCGGCCCAGGTTCATCAAAGTTAATGATGTTGGGTGCTTGGTCATGTAGTCCTTCATATGCTGCAATGTACTCCTTGATGGTTCTGATCATTTTGAAGGTTCAGAGTTCAGTCATGATTACCATATCAGAATCATTCATGGGGAACTTTTCAAGAAACATAGCTTTGAACATCTCCCAATTCTCCTTCTGGTCAGGGTGTTGAGCTAACCATTTGGTTACAAAATGTGAAGCAGTCCCTGTGACGCAAAGGGCAATTATGCTGACCCAGAGTCTTTGAGGATAGTCCACTTGTTTGAATTTGCTTTTGTACTGTTAATCCAGAGGGAGGCGTTTTTGCAGCATAGTCCTGCAAAGGCGCCAATTTTAGCGGTTTGCAGGCGTTGGAACACGATATTGGGTATCTCAGGCTGTGGAGGCGCTGTTGTAGTCAGTGTGGTGGGCAACAGTCTGTGGGCTTTGAGAGTGTTGTACTGATTGATGGACACAAGGACATTATCATAGATGACAAGGCCTGCGGGAATGTCTTGTCCTACTTTGTAATCTCTCCAGCCGTTAGGGAGTACCATTGTTTGGGTTCTTTTCTTGGGAGGAATTTTTCTTTTGAGTTGGGTAGGTATGGATAACCTACCTGTGCTATCACTGTCAAGTTTATACTTCTGGGAAGTATAATAAAAAATAAGGGGAAGATTTAAGAAGAGAATGATACTTTATTGAATATGAATATATAATATTATATAGTATCATGACAAGCCACATGCCGTCCATGTACATCATGGAGGTCATAGGGCTTATCTGAGTAAAGTTCCTCTTGAGTCACAAGGCTTAATCAAGTTGTGTTCCATTTAGGACCTGGATTGAGTGATCCCTGTCATAGATGGTTGACTGATAATGGTGACACCAGTTTATTGACTGGCCAGTGAGCCATTCAGTGATTTACTTAGGGTGTCGATTCCCCAAGAGGGAGTAATTGAAGATATTGCAACACTCATACAACATGGGGGTGTAGCAATAGCACTACTATTTGGTAGTTGAGTCATTTTTCAGGGAAATGTTTTCTTGAGAGGGAGTAATTGAGGATGCTGTGACTACTTTTTATTGTAACAGGAGTATATCACTATTTCCAAGCTCTCTTCTTGTCCTGAATATCTGCTTTTTCATACTCTTTTAAATTATTACTTGTTACAGAGGTTTGTATTTTCTTTTATGCCCAATACTGTAAATTCAGAACCTAAAGGTAAAAATGTGGGATTGTCAAATTCTTTTGCGTGGACTCACTAACTTAATGGAGTAATTTTTATCCCAGAACAACTTAATTTTTTATATAAAATGATGAAAAATATTCCAGTAAGTTAGTGAGTTCACACAAAATAATTTGAAAATCCCACATTTTTACCTTTAGGTTCTGAATCTACAGTAAAGATTGTAGTGGTTGGTGTACTGGCATATTCTCGCTATATCTTTATCCTTACTCGAGTGCTTACAGCACTTTGGTGCCTCTTGTACATCAAGAAAATATTGGTTATGTATTTTAAGAGTGATGGATATTTAACTATGAAGAATCAAAAGGATATAAGTTTAAATGTTGAGGGATATGGATTACTGGTGCCACTTCTGGATTTAGTGGAACTAGGTCGTAAAGGGTATCCAGCGTCTGTTAGGGTGAGTAGCAAGTTTATCGAATGGCAGTTGATTCATACTATCAGGTGATCAGATCAATCAATCAATCTCTGAATCTCCCATTCGAATTCTTTGGGGCTCGAGGACGTAAATCGAAATAGATGCTGTACCAAACTTGGCGTATTCCATAGTCACATTGCCAACCTAACAGTAGTCACGCTTATTCTGGATAAAGGTATTGCTGAATGTCTCAGTACTAGAATTTAGTCGTCATATAAGTGCCTCTTATTTTAGACCTTGGAACTCTAATAGCAGTCTCGGTTATTGACCCCTTCTTAAATTCCTCCCCGAGTAAGTTTTGCTAAAATATTTAGGCTTTCTTCTACACCGCCTTCTTTTTAAGCTCTTGTAAAAGGTTCTTTGATTAATGTTTACGTGTCTAAAACTGAAAAGTTAAACTTAATGGAGAATGACTTGGCTAGAACCGAGATCGTTTCATATTTTTTAACATATGCTTTGCGCCATCTTCCTGTTCATTCCATGAGCTTCAAGTTTTTTAAGAATATGAGACAGGTGTTTTGCAGAATCCGATTCTCTTTTCGCTGGGAATCCAATTATGCCTTTTATTTCACTCCAGATGGTTCTTTTCGTATAGAATGAGCTTTTCTCTCATCAAAAGGATATTTAAACAATGAAATCATATTTTTTAAGGCTAGTATATCTATCAAGGGGTTTGTTTTGGATTTAAGCAGCCTCTCAAGAAAGTGTCATGTTAATTTAAATACCATGCTTGCTTCTCAACTTACTATATTTGCATTGCTAATACAAGTCGTCTAGGACATAACTGAAAATTAATCATGTCAGCTGGACAGCACCCCAATGGATTTTCGGCTTATAAATACCGAGTGGAGGGATACAGTGTCGAAAATGCCCCCATGCCAGACAACGTCCCCAAGGTTGAAGAAGTCGGCGCAACTTCAGCACCACTCACGTCGGCTGCCTACTTCCTTCACTCCCATTGCCGAGATTACTACGACGACTTCATGCTTTGCAAGAATGAAAATAACGACCCTGCGCATTGCCTCAAAGAGGGCCGAAAGGTCACCCGCTGCTCAATCGACCTGTAAGCAACTATCTCCTTTATCTCCTTACAGTTTTAGGTTGAAGAAGTTGGAGGAGCACTGCAGCGAAGACTTTAACAAGCATTGGAACTGCCTTGATTTCAATAACTTCGAGTATCGCTTCTGCAGAGAACCAGAGAAGGTCTTTAACGCATGTGTCTTGAAAAAACTAGTAAGTGTCTCACTAAACAACCACTAACTGGTTAGGGCTACGAAAAGTTTATCCCTGGAAGCAACCCCAGAAAGGAGCAGGTCAACAAGCGCGAGAACCCCCTCTACTGACCATCTTCAGTTGCAAGGAAACGCATTTATTAAATGACAAGCCATTATTTAAATTTTAAATGATTAAATGTTATTTTACTTAAATCTGCTCTACCTAAGTTTAAATTTAATGCAGCACCCAATCGCCATTTCTCGGCTTTTTTATTCTCATTACAGGCCTTGTAGCGAAGTAGCACGACTAGATAATTTTAGTTCATGCTTGAAGTTTAATGCTGATCATCAAGGCTCCGAGTTCCATCGGAATTCCCAACCAGTCATCTCTCATCCTCATATGCGCTCTTAAACAGTTGTATGCCAGGTTGCTTTACTCAAATATCCAGTAGACACATCCAAGCCAAGCCTACAACTGATTCAATTTATAAAAAACATAATCTCTAAGGGTTCGGCTAACCCGCCCATGCGTCATACCCCTTTTACACAAGGTACCGAATCTCACGGTTATCCTTCAAGTACCTCATAGCTTACAGCCGTAAACGAGTTAAGATCATATCGCCAATCCAGGAAAACTATACGCACAAGAGAACTACATCCCACACCCAAGCTAGCCTATATCTGTTCAAACGCCGCACCCGCGCAAGGATCACTTGGCACCCTCATGTCTTGCAACAAACAGGCTTTGCTGAACAAGTATCCCATGTCCAGCCTCTCATCCAGACCGTTCACGCAATCTCAAATGTCGCATCAATCAAGCTCTTCTTTATAGTTGAAACATCAATAGCCAACATCCACACACCCAATACCGCTCCTCTAACCGCATCAAGCCTTGAAGTTCAATCCATAAATACACATTCGTAAATCTTCCCCATCGCGTCCAAATACCGAACCGCTTCATCTGCAACAAATTTTATATCGCCAAAGGGGTGAACGCCAGGATCTTAATTACCCCAAGAACAGACTATTGCATAGTGGCAACTTTGGGGAGGCTTCAAATAATGATTTGGAGAAGAATGCTTTTAATGGATACTGGTTTAGGCTTCCTATAGCTAGGGATATCGTGGCCGATCCCTAACCAAGACCCGTGGTTGATATCAGCCGATCCGGCTTGGATCAGGATGGGCAGGTACAAGGGCAAGCCGAGCGGAAATTGGTTTGATACCAAGCCAGGCAGATGAAAGATAAGTTTCTTGGGTACCAAATCAGGCAGAGTTTCTGATGTTATAATAGGTTGGCAGTAGCTGAACTATTCCAGCATCCCATCATTCAGCACACTCCTTCTTTAAGGGATTATTTGGGTGGGCCAGCTGGAGGCCTGGTATTGACAGCGGTGGCCTGTTGTTCCTGAAGTTGGTCTGCATTAGGCACTAGTTGACTAGTTTTTCCCCTTTGCTGAGGCAGAGGTATGATTTATAGTATTTTTTAATGAGTGGTTCATTGGTTCCTAGGAAATTCAACTAGGTATGTTGTTGTGATCTGAGGCGCGGCACAGAGTCACAACGGGAAATCCTAACCTTAGGATTGGATTCGTACTAAGTCTCAGTTAGAATAGCAAGGAAGGCTATGTGATTACCTTGTGGCCCTGAATGAATAATATCTACTAGACGTGGCTAGAGAGGCGCCAAAGTACGTGGAGACACAAAGACAAAAATGTGAATAGAACTTAATTTTATTGGAAAAAGAAAATAGAATATATACTGTGTAGCTTTACCACAAAACAGTACATGGATGGTAGGATCACTTGCCACGAGCATGAGTGGGGCAAGTGAGTTGCACAGAATCAGGAAACCAAACAATTGAATTTCCCAATTCAGAGCCAGCCTCATTTCAAAGGGCAAAAGCGAAAGCGAAAAAAAGAGATTTGTCCTCAAAATAACCCAACAAAGGCAAAATCAAAACATGGTGAATGGTGGCATTCACAACATTGCCTACCTCTAGATTGGCCTTAGGGGGGTGATACTTGCGGAGGAACTTAGCATGTACTCAAGCAAAATATTGGCCACTAGAGAGGAGCTTTACTATATACTCTGACCCTCGCTTAAAGGTCACTTCTAAGGGCCCAATCCATAACAAGTCTAGCTTATGAGCCCGTCCTCCCACTCTGTGTTGATAATACAGAACATAGTCTCCAATGGCAAACTCAGACAGGGGGGATCTCCTGGCATTGTCAGGGGAGAGCCCCAGCAGCTTGGTCTTATAGGCGGACGTGTAGGTAGTAGCCTGTATATCAATGATGTGGTTGACTAGATCTTTGATGTGTTCATCAGGGTTCATGCCCTTATCAGAGGAGAGTAGGGAGGCCCCAAGAGCAACGGTGTAGTGGCTTCATGATCATACAGCATAGAAAAAGGAGAGTATCCAGTGACACAATGCTTGCTAAGGCAATAGACAAAGAGAGCAGCAGGTAAGTATAGATCCTAGTTGGCAGTATCAGAGTAAGTAAGCTTCCTCATGATAAACACCAGAGTTGAGTTGGCGCGCTTAACTGCCCCATTGGTGGAAGGATTATAGGGGGCAGAGAAAGACTGATGAGAACCCAAGGTTTCAACAACAAAGGTCACTGATTTGGCGTTAAAGTTAGTCCCATTGTCAGACAACAACACCCAAGGGCAACCATGGCAGAAGAATACATCTTTTAGTAGAAAGGCGGCAGTAGTCTTGGCAGTGATGTCCTTAGTAGGGCAAGCTTATACCCACTTGCTAAAATGATCAACAGCAATTAGGATAAAGCAGCAGCCAGAGCGGGAGCAAGGGAGAGGCTCTACAGCGTCAATACTAACAGTGTGAAAGGCGTGTTGAGGGGAAACAAGCTTGAACTCATGAGCGGCGGCTTTAGGATGTTAGAGCTGGCAATCATGGCAACTAGCAATAACATCTGGGATCAGCAAGCAAAGATTTTCCAAGAAGTAATTCTTCTGGAGCCAGGCATGGGTCTTGGCAACTCTTCTGTGTCCCGTCTCCTTATGGGCTTGCAGCACCAGCAAAAGGCAAAGACTAGGCCTTACATAGGGCAAGTAGTGGTCTTGTACCTTCTTAAAAAGTTGATTGTCACAAATGAGGGTGTCTTCAGATAGCTTAGAAAGGGCAAATTGAACTTCCTCTGTCTTGCTTTTCCATGATGAAGGGTATTCAATTAATTCATACAACCAGTCAGCTTCAGCAGGGTGTAGAGCAAGGATGGGCATTCTGAACAGGTTGTCAGCATTATGATGTTGAATCCTGGGATGGTGCAACACAGTGAAGTCATACCCTTGTAAACAGAGAGCCCATCTAGCTAGTTGTCCTTCAGGTTCCTTGTATTGATGTAGCCATTTGAGCAAAGTGTGGTCAGTAATCACAGTGAAATGGGTGCCATATACATAGTGGTAGAACTGCTTGACGGCATGCAGCACAGCAAGGCACTTCTTCTTGGTCACACTGTAGTTTTTCTCATGTTTATTCAGGACACGAGAGATATAAGCTACAGGGTGATCCACACCCTCATCATCCAGTTGAGCCAAGATAGCCCCAATATCCAGGTCACTAGCATCAGTATAGAAGATGAATTCCTTATTGTAGTCAGGATATACTAAGATGGGAACCTCTTTGAGTTTTTTCTTGAGGGTTTCAAAGGCTTGTTGCTGACTGGCGGTCCATTCAAAAGGGACACTACGCAACAGCTGGACCAAGGGTTCACTAGTGTCAGCAAAATCAGGGATAAATTGCCTATAGTATCCCATCATGCCCAGAAAGACTTGGACTTCTTGCAGGTTGGTGGGTGGAAGCATTTTGTCAATGGCCTCAACTTTCTTAGTCATGGGGCAAATTTCTGTCTGAGTCACCTCATGCCCCAAGAATTCAAGGTGTTCCTTGAAGAAGGCACACTTAGATGGTTTAACTTAAGTCCAGCTTCACAGATCTTTATGAAAACCTCTTTGAGATGGTCCAAGTGATCAGTGAAGGTGGCGCTGAAGACAGTTATATCATCTAAGTACACTAAAACACATGAGAGCTTCAGGTCACAGAGAATGGAATCCATGGCTTGTTGGAAGGTAGCTAGAGCATTGTAGAGTCCTTGCGGTATTTGAGTGGGCTCAAACAATCCTTCCAAAGTGATGAGTGCAGCCTTCTGTCTATCTTTGAGAGAGAGATCAACTTGCCAGTATCCAGAAGCTAGATCCATGGCAGAGAAGAACTTAGAGCCCCCAAGGCGGCAGAGAGCATTGTAAATGTGTGGTAACAGGTAGGAGTCCTTCTTGGTTAAGGAATTTAGGCAACAGTAGTCCATCACAATACAATGGCCTCCATCCTTCTTCTTCAGTATTAGCAAGGGGGAAGCCCATGGACTTTGGGAAGGAGCAAGCAGTCCAGCATCTAAAAGTTGCTTAAGCTCTTTAGACACCTGAGCATCTTCTACTCAGCTGTGGCAGTAGGGTTTAGCACAAAAGGGGGGAGCATCACCAGTATCAATCTAGTGAATGATGCCCTTGGCTAACCCATAATCCGTGCTGTCTTTAGCAAAGATATCCAAAAACTGGTCCAGTAGGTCAAGCACCTCCTTTTGTTGAACCAGAGATAGTTGCGGAAAGTCTTGGGCGGTGAACAATGATAGGACTTGTGGCTCATTCTCAGGTAAGTTGAAGTCCTGGAGCGTACCAAAGGGATGGAGAGATAGGACATCAGGAGCATTCAATAGCTTGCCATAGCCAACAACCTGCCCTCTAGACACATGTATGGGGAGGGAAGTCAAGTTGGCAACCAGCAGATGAACAGGGTCTTTATGAGAGACATCCAAGATCCCAGGACAGAGATAGGGTTCATTGCGCCCTAGTGAGAGAGGAGAGTATAACTCTAGAAGCGTACACTCAGGTAGTTCATATGATATCTGAGAGTCTAGGATAGTTTGAGACCCAGGCAGAATAGTCACAGCAGAAGTGGCCAAGAGAAGAATCCCCTCAGACGCAGGACAAGCCATGGGAGGACACTTCATGTTGGAGGAATGGGTTTGGTATTTTAAAGTGAAAACACCAGTGGAATATTCTAAGGCACATGTATTGAGGCGCTTCCCGGGAACTTTAAGTGGCTCTTCAAAGATCAGAGGGACTTCATATCCCAAGATAGAGAGGAAACTGTCCTTTAAATTGATGATCCCATTATATTCCCTAAGGAATTGAGTACCAACTAGCAGGTCATAGCTCTTGTTCTCCAGGATAATGGCAGGCGCTGCCAAGAGCAGCTTGCCAAATTGCATGGGTAGAGCAGAATAAGCCCCTATAGCGCAAGTCATGGACAGCCCAGCTGTGCCATACAATTGATGATAGTTAAGGTTGGGGGCAAGTTTGAGTTTCTTGACCAACTTTGAGGAGACAACATTAACAGGAGACCCCGTATCTAAGACAGCCTTAATTTTCACCTTTTGGATGGATATTTCAATACAAGTGATGGTGCAACCAAAGGGAGGGAGGACAGCCAGAATGTCTTGAGCTTCTGTTAGTTCTTTGTCCCACTTTTTAATCATGCATCTAAGGCCCAGGAACTTCTTATAGACTGTCTGGAGAGGGAGCAAGACAGAGACGTTTTTGAATACAGGGTCAGCAACCTCAGCAGCTTCTTCAGAAGACTCAACAAGCATGTGAGATCTCTTGGCTTGGGTGAGGTAAGGATGAGAGACAACCTCCTTGGCTTCAGGCAGAGGCTTGGCAGTTGTAGTAGCTTTCCCAGAACATAGCTTATAAGGGACTGTAATAGTTTCAGAGACAGCCAGGACAGAATACCCATAAGCATCAGGATCTTCTACATCAGAATTGTCCATGTCAGAGTCATAAGATATGTTGTGGAATAGCAACAGGATGGGAGGAGCCTCATTGTCAGCAGGCTAAGAGTCAGAAATGGAAGGGGGAACAGGAGGAGACAGGGAAGAATTGTCAACCAAGAGTGTCTCTGCCTCTAGGTTGACTGTTCTTCTCCTACCTGTTCCTTGGGGTCAGCTCCTTCAACTTGAGGATTAGTGAAGACCCGGGAATGGTGACCTATTTGTCCACAGTTATGGCAACCCTGTTGGCGAGGAGGATTCTGAAAGTCTATGGTAAGGATACACGGCCCACGTGAAGACAAACCAGAGGTAGAAGCAGCACAATTCTCCTGCACAACTGCTCTAGAATGGGTAAGGTGTATATCCTGCAACATTGTCTTTATGCTCTTCATGGAAGAAAACATGGCTTTATGGGCCTTGAAGTGAAGACACAGGAGCTGGTTAACCTTGAGGGCTTGAGCGCAAGCCATGTATGCTTCATATGCGGTCAACTGGTAGCTTGTGATTAGTTGTTGTCCTTCCAGGTAGAATCTATCAGAAAATTCAGCAAGTATCTCCTTTGGTTTGAAGGCAATGTACATGAAGGTGTCCTTCTTCACCTCCAAACTAAGGTCACCACCAAACATGTCAATCAGAAGCTGCTTCATATCTTCCCAGGTTTCAATGGTGGGCAGTTCTGGCACAACTAACTCTTGGCAGGTCAGGTGTAGACAGGTCAGAATATGTTCCTTCTTGACTTCATCTGAGGCTCTTCTCATAGCAGTTTCATAGATAGTTAGGAAAGCTGCAATGGTTGAGGTTATGGGGTCAGAAACTTGCTTAAAGGTAGGCTTGAATTGTGCTTCTGGATTTGGGCCACCATTGTTGCTATTGAGTACATTTATGTGTGGGGAGAATTCTGCTTAGGACTCAGTGGGGGGCTGTCTGGCCCACAGCTGGCAAACACTTTCCTTGAGGGTAGTCAAAGTTTCAGCAGTGCGGGTGCCCGTATTATTAGCTAGGGTGGTCTGCTGCTCAGTAACATCCAGATGATAGCCCTGTTCTGTTACTACTAAGGACAGTTCAGCCAGTTGGGATGTAAGAGATGGACCCACCAAAAGGCAAGGGGCTTTAGTAGGGCAATTCTGACTGCAGGTGGATGCTCTTAACTCTCAAATGGCATCCCAGAGCCTCTGTTCTCTATCCACTAACTCATCAGATGGAGGAGAAGGCAGGGTATCAAATTTGGAGGTAGACAGTTCATTTACTTGAGTCTGGAGTTTGGAAATGGTAGCGGCAGTAGCAGCCCTTTCTTGATCAAATTCCTTGCCAAGTTTGCAGAGGCCCTTTGCAGCATGAACTGCTACTTGCTGTAATTGGTTGAAGGAGTAAGCACTGGACTTGTTGAGTTGCTGCACAAGTTGTTCAAAGTTGGTTAGATAGACTTTTAGAGTGGAATCTACTTGGGCACACCAGGGCTGTTCCAACTGGTGGAACTCATGAAGACGCTCTCTGACATACTTGGGGATGGACTGGCGTATTTGTTTGATGTATTTGACTAAGCGGGATTGGGAGGTGACAGAGTTGCTCTGATTGTTAGATACTAAGGAAAATAAGGAGTGGATCCACTGCTGGCAGGCCGCAAACTGATCTCAGTTATAAGTGACGGCAGCTTGTAGCAATGAAATCTCCTGAATGTGAAGCCCTAATACCATTTGATGATGGGCTGAGGTGGGTTGTACAAAGGATGGCAATAAGTTTTCAGCAGAGCCAGCCGCTGAGAGGAGATTCTGTAGAAATTGTGGAGCTACAATCAATTTGTAGTATTCTGCTTGGCTGAACTGAAGCTGGAGGCAAGGGATGGCTCCGTCACGGGCTATCCCAAGGGCTACCACCATGACTTGTTCCAAGTCAGGGGTACCCAAAGGGTAAGCAACTAGGCAGGGACCACTCCTAAGGTTCAGCACAGTAGGGACAATAGGCAGGTTGGCAATGTCTTTCTCAATAGGAGGACTGGTAATTTCAGGTGAAGTTGGCTCTTGTATAGGTGGAGGCAAAGGTCCTGAAAACGTAGTTTTGAAGGGGGTAACCAAGGGTACACAGCCCCTGTAGTGAGCACCATTTTTGTTGTGATCTGAGGCGCGGCACAGAGTCACAACAGAAAACCTAACCTTAGGATTGAATTTGTACTAATTCTTGGTTAGAATGGCAGGAAAGGCTATGCAATTACCTTGTGGCCCTGAATGAATAATTTCTACTGTATGTGGCTAGAGAGGTGCCAAAGTACGTGGAGACACAAAGACAAAAATGTGAATAGAACTTAATTTTATTGAAAAATAGAAAATGGAATATATAGTGGTTGGTGATACCACAAAACACTACCAGGACGGTAGGATAACTTGCCACAAGCATGAGTGGGGCAAGTGAGTTGCTGCAGGATCAGGAAACTGAACAATTGTATTTCCCAATGCAGAACTAACCTCATTTTGAAGGGCAAAAGCAAAAGAAAGAGATTTGTCCTTGAAATAACCCAACAAAGACAAAATTGAAACATTATGAATGGCGGCATTCACAGCATATGTGTTACTTTCTGGTCTGTATTTAATTATTCTTCCTGGGCCTCTGTATATTGAGCCCAGTTTCTTTCTGTTTCCTGCCAGGACCTATATAGATGCATTAAGTGGAAGTGATCCATTGCTAGAGGCTATTTCTGTGTCTTGAGTCTCTTGTTTTCAGCTATTTTTGCTTTGAGACACATGGGTTGTAGCACTACAGCTTGTTCTACTGTAGGAAATTTAACAGGGGGATATTTATATATGATTGTTTGTTACAGGTGACCATCTCAGGTTTATATACAGGTTAGCTCAGATGGTGATTAACCAGTCCCCTGGTTAGTGCATACTCAAGATACTAGTAATCCATGGCTCACATATAGTGGCCATGTGCCTTTTTACCTTGCATCCATCTCTTTCTCAAGGGTTCTTATCAGGCTGCCGTTTAGGCCTTCAATTCCACCGTTGGCTTGTGGCCTGCATGACGAGGCTGTGAAGTGTCTGATGTTTTTGGCTCATAGGTTGTTGTTCACTTGATGCCCGGTTAATTATTTGGCTCCACCAGTGAAAATGCAGTCTGAAGCCCCTTATCTAGCCATGATTGCCCTGTTAATGAAGCAATCAACTGCTTCTGCTTTGTGGTCTTTAGCTGCCCAGAAAATTGGCCAGCAAGTTGAAAAGCTGATTTCTACAGCTAAGAAATGTCATCTTTCCTTAGCTTCTAGGAATGGCCCCACTACATCCACACCCCAAACTTTGAATGGTCCAGAGATAGGTACCAGGTTGATGGTTTTTTATGTGCTTTGGTGGTGGAGTACTTTTTACATGCTGTACACCCGTTTAGTATGTCTGGGATGCCTTGGTCCAGGTTCAGCCATCATACAACTTTTCTCTGATGCAAGTTACAGCCTATTAGATCTTGTGGGTCTCAATAAATGGTGGTATCTGAGGTAAGGTATCAACCCTTTGTGCCAAGGGGATATATGGTATATGCCTGTGTTTGACAATGCGGTAAACTGTACCGCTGGACACATGGAAGTGTTTTTTCACCAATGTGTCATGAAATAGTTAAGGGGTTGCAGGATCTTAGCCTTTGGTATTATAGTCTGTGGTGTATAAGCTAGACCAGTCAGGGTCCAGGTGTTCAGGATGATCCTCTCTTGGATGACATAGCCTAGAGAGAGTGTCAGCCGTGACCAGCTCTTCCCCCTTTTTGTATTGGATGTCTAAATTGAGCTGCTCCAGCAGGGGAATCCATTTGGCTTGTTGCCGTGCAAGTGAGTTCTGAGTTTCAAAGTAGATTAAGGATTTATGGTCAGTTAGTACTCAGACGTTTGAATGTTCTTCTAGATAACATCTCCATTTCTTGCATGCATGGTATATTGCTAGCAATCCATTGTTGTGTATGAGGTACCTCTGATCAGTGTTAGTTAGTTTTCTACTTTTTTAACATAATGGCAGGAAGTCTTGCTGCCCTGGCTGGCAGATGCGTAGCACTGCGCCAATTGTCAGGAATGACAATTTGGATGCTCCTGAATCCCAAAATACAGAAAAAGAGTCCAACACTGGTCAAAATCCTTTTCAGACCTCCAGACTCATAGGCTTGGAACCTGATAACCCACTACCAATTGATAAAGTTGTTGCCAACCTGCCAGGACTCAAACCTTTAACTGTCACACAGGATTCTGCAAGCAAACTACCATTAAAAGATGCTGGCAATTCCCCTGAGGTGCCAATACTTGATACCAGTGGTTTTCTTGGTGAAATGTGCAAGTTTCCTAATGAAATTTATTCCAAACTCCCCCAAAGCCTAGGAAGAGGTACTGAACCTGAAGAGGCACTTAATACCCAAATCAACAAACAGAAGGATTTGAAGTCTTCTCATCCCGAAGTGGCCAGTGGCAAACCGCCAGTGCTGAGCGCCACACTGCCATCTAAGACCCCTTATGCCAAACTGTCTGAGCTCAGAAAAAAAGACCCAGAAATGAAGCCTGGCAGTGTGGTATAAATACCTGCCAGACCAAGATTGATCCCTATTGTCATTTTTAAGTAAAGGTTATGAGATATTGGTTTGCCCAACTATTGCCGTATTTTATTCTTGTCATCTGCTAGTTAACTCAAAGATCATCTGACCCTCCTGCCAGCCTGCAAGCCATGTATTGCCCGCCAGGCGTCTCCTTTGGTCATGTCCATTTCACAGAGTACCCCTTAAAGCCTGAGTACAAGTACTACACCACTGACAACATACTAGCCCAGGATCCCTTGGCCAGAACTACTGAGTTAACCAGATACAACCAAAAAGACCCTTGGTACATTACTGAACCCCATCTGTTCAGAGGTAGATACAACTTCCTTCCTGCCTACCAATTATACATGGAACCACCTGTCACCCCAAAAATAATGCCTGCTTCCACTGCCAAGCTTCCCCTGGATCATACCAATAAGCTTTTTGGGATTGTATATATTACTCTCATGGGAGTAATAGATATTATTGTTCCTGCTGCTGGTCTGTGGTCATGGGTGGGCAAATCAATGCCCTACCTCATTAAGTTAGCGCCAATCCTTTGGTGGGCCCTGCCCACCCAGTCCGCAATCGGCCTGTTCCCAAACACTAGCAAGCTGGCTGATCAGGGTTTGTTCCCTGACACCAATAGCAGTGTTGCTGGCATCTGACTCAAGCTTGTAGCACCTGTTGTTTGGGTATTGCAAGATTGGCGCCTCAATCAGAGCTTGCTCCAGTAGCTGGAAACTCTTATCCCATTCTAGTGTCCAGATAAATTTCTTTTTGGCATTGCCCTTGGTTAGGTCATTGGCCAGTGCGGTTATTTTCCTGCAGTCTTTGATGTGTTTCCTTAGGTAAGCTACCATTCTGAGAAAGCATCTAACTTGTTTAACAGGGGTGGGGTGTTGCATGTTGTTTATGGCTTTGATTTTTTCTGGATATTCTTTGATGCCACAGTCAGAGACAATGTGGCCCAAGAACAATAGCCCACTTTTGTAAATTGGTCCTTGCTAGGTTTTGCATAGAGTTTGTGCTTCATGAGTTGATTGAGTGTCTTGCAGACATGCATGAGGTGTTCCTCTTTTGTTTTTGAGAATATGATGATATTTTAAAGGTAGCATAATGTATTTGAGAGACCGTTTAGTACTTGTTTCATAATAGTGACAAACGTTGAGGGAGTGTTGATCATCCCAAAGTTCATTACTTTACAATCAAAGGATCCAAATTTCGTACGGAACACAGTCTTTGGTATGTCCTTTTCCTTTACTTCAACTTGGTTGTAACCTGAGGTGAGGTCAATTTTGGAGAAAAATTTGGCTCCTGAGAGTCTTGCAAACAGATCCTCTATAAGTGTAAAAGGGTATTTATTCTTTACTATGCTTGCATTTAGTTCTCTTTAGTCAGTTACTAGATGCAGAGTGCCTTCCTTCTTCTTTAAAAAAACACTGCTGCCTCCATGGGGATTCAGACGGGTGAATGAATCCTTTTGCTAAATTGTCCTCAATGTGTGTTTTGAGGGTTTGGGTCTCCATGGGAGAGAGTCTGTAGAGGGGTTCAGGTTTGGGCATGGCTTTACATAGATTGTACCATTTTTGACCTCTTGTTTGGGGGGTAACTCTGTGAGTTCTTCTTTGAATACATGAGTGTATTTGTTTAGGAGTGCTGCAAGTTCTGGGCATTGGATCTTTTGTGTTTGTATATTATTAAATTTGGAGTACCTCATTATGTGGAGGGTACTGTCTTTGGTTAGGTGTTCAGAGTCATCTTGATTTATGACTTGAACAAATATTGTGTCTCTTAGAATGAGGTAGTTGGGTTCTTTTAGGATGTTAAAATTGGCTCTGTTGTGTTTGATGGTCATGGTTTTTGTTTTCCAACATATGCTGGGGCTCACTTGGGTGAACCAGTCCATGCCTGCTACAATGTTCTAGTTTATGTTGTTCATGATAAGTCCTTTGATGGACGTTTGTATGCCTTGGAGGTCAATTCTGAAGGGAGTTGTTTTGCCTTCAAGTAGAACTTTTGATTTATCTGCCATTCTGGCATATTTGAAGTTGGATTTGACAACTGGTATTTTGTACTTGGTTAAAAATGGTTTGCTAACCATAGTGTATTATGCACCAGAGCCAAATAAAATTTTATGTGTATGTGATTTGTAAGTGCATGGATAGACAAGAAGGTGTGAGTGATCTTTAATTTTTATGTTCATAAAAATGGAGGATTTTGGGACACGTGGGATGCGAGCAGCAAAGTTTGTGCCTTGGTACAGTTTCTTGTCAATTTGAGGGGGAGACAGGGTCACTTAAGCCTGTTCCCCCTCCTCTTTTACCTGTTACTCTGTTTTGAGACCCTCAAGGTCAGGGAATGTGGGGCCATATTCATAGTGGGTTGCTATTTCAGCATTGTTTACTTTAGCAGTGTCCTCTTTCTTGGGACAGGAGCAGTTTGCTCTTTGGCTGCAATTGTCATTGTTACAATTGGAGTTGCTGTTGCTATGATTGGTGTTTTGGCATTTATTTCCATTGGAGTTTTCTCTGCCATTGCCGTTTAAGGAGCAATTGTTGTTGCGTGCAGAATATTCCATGTTTGCGCATTTTTCAGTGTGCTTGGCTTCTGCAATGAGCCCAGGCTTGGAGGTGTTGGCCTCTGGGCGGATGAGGGCAGCAACAGAGGGTTTCATTCTGTTGATAAATGATGCTCTGGTGTATACATTATCAGCCTGTGCTGGGTTTTGGATTTTGTGGTGTATTTCCTCAAATTCATTGGCGTAAGCTGTGATAGTGGTCTTCTGAGGAAGATTGCTGAGCTGTATTGCAATGTCTTGGAGGGATTTGGTGACACAAAAATTGTGCATGATGTCTGCTTTGAACTCTTCCCAGTTGTCAAGCTGGTTGTCAGTTTGTGAGCCAACCCAGGTGGCAAACCAGTTAGCTGCGGCCTCGTACAGGCACTTGCTGGCTTCCTGGACTCATTTCTCATGGGGAATGCGGCTGGTGCAGAGTTTAGCAGCTGAGTGGTCTAGCCAGTTGATGACGTTTTCTTTGTTTTTACCAAAGAATTTGTTGATGCCAATGCATTTGGTGTTGGTAACTTCACCTGTTATAGGTGGCATTGCATTTGTTTGTGGTTGAAGAGAGCAACTGTAGTGAATAATCTTGGCGCATGCTTTGGGCATGACCAGTCCTTCAAATACAGTGCATCCACTAGGTATATCCTCATCAATGTTGTGGGCACGGAAGTATGTCTTCCAGGTCTCCTGAAATGTGGCCTGGTTGAGTACATGAGCAAAGGTGGGTGGGTTTTGGTCAGTCATTTTCTCTCTCATGGGTGTGGTCAAAAAACCGTAGCTGCTACCAGTGATAAGGAGCGCCTTTTGGGGAAGCTTCAAATATGGAATTAAGAAAGAAGAGAAGTATATTTTATTGGATAATACTTTAGACTTATATAGACTTGACTGTGGCGGGGATTTAGTTGGATCAAACCTAGGGGTTGGTCATATGCTAGTTAGGTTTGAGCCACTGGATACTTTGACAGTCAGGTGATATTGCTTGGTTACCATTCTTGGTATGTCAAACAGTATATTGGAAGGGGACTAAATTGGGCAATGGCTGGATGTTAAGTAGGTTGGCAGTAGCCAGAATGCTTGTACATCCAGACCCTCAACAATGTGTTGCAAAAGGTCCAACTGTGGTGGTGTGATACTGGTGTCACGCTGCTCTAGGCAGAGACAATTGTACACACTTGTGAGTAATAACTGGTCCTGTTAGA
The DNA here is from genome assembly GCA_014839935.2 of Entomophthora muscae. Classification (NCBI taxonomy): domain Eukaryota; kingdom Fungi; phylum Entomophthoromycota; class Entomophthoromycetes; order Entomophthorales; family Entomophthoraceae; genus Entomophthora; species Entomophthora muscae. The sequence goes on from QTSX02002276.1 coordinate 54,518, forward strand.
TACCATATCCCTCAGGGATGTCCCCATTGGGGATAGGGAGGAAGGTTTCCTTATGTGGAGTAGCCATATAGCCCGTACTCAATCCTTTCTTGGGAGAATTTTATTTTAGATAGGTTGTAAATCTACTGCTGCTACCACTGTTGCAAATGAACCAATGATAGTTCAGTATTTGATTGGGAAAGACAAAAGTCCAATAGTGTCAGGATTGATAATTATTCCTCTCTGGAAACCCGGGCTCAGGAGCAGGAATTGAACCCCGACCCTGGATCCCCTGGGCCGCCGGGCTGCTGGGCCTGTGAACCGCAGGACTGCCCACCCGCGTTTTTCTGGGATTGAGCCCCCACAAGCTGATATCAAGAATGCTAGCTCATGCAGTGAAACAAGCCAAACCAAGGAAATTATTGCACCAAATGAAAAACTAATCACAGCGCCTAATGGAGGTACTGATTTGGTAACTATTAGCTTCATGAACTTGAAGTCTACACCAGCAACCAATCAGGAGCTGACCCAGGAAAGAGGCACAGGCCCGCAGCCTGGTCCCATGACCACGACACTAAAGCAGGATAATCAGGTAGCCAAATTGAGATTCTTGACCAATGAAAGAACTACCGGGACAAGTGCCATTTTGCTGCCTTTGGACCCAAGCACCCAGTTTCCCCGGGCCTGTCTTTCCTAATGCCCTGATGAACCCCCCATGGAAAATGTTAAGTTTGGAGGTGGGGTGCTATATAGACCAAAGGACCCCGCGCTCTAAACTTATCACCATTTTTGAATAAAGATTCTGTTACTTTGGCTTATGAAGCTACTGCCTTATTTTGTATTTGCCATCTACCAATTCAGTTTAAGATCTCACAGCCCTTCTGCCCCATTGCCCACAGCTTTCTGTCCTCCTGGTGTACCCTTTGGGCCCGTTCACTTCACTGATTACCCCCTGAAGCCTGAATACAAGGACTATACCCCAGAAAAGATACTTGAACTTGATTCTTTGGCCTGCATACAATCTGCTGTTAGATACAACCGTCAACGCCCGTGGACATTCTCCACGCCAAAGTTATTTAGAGAAAAATTCAACTATCTTCCTGCATATAATATCTATATAGAGCTTCCCGTGACACCCAAACCTATGCCTGCTTCCTTGCCCAACCTCCCAACTGACCATACTGGTAAGCTCTTCAGAATTGTGTACATCACCCTCACAGGGGTGATTGACACCATCATACCAGCCAACGGTCCGTGGTCTTGGGTGGGGAAGTCTGCTTACTACCCTTTTAAGTTAGCTCCTCTCTTGTGATGGGCCCTGCCCGCAAAAACCCCGGCCCAAGTTACCCCTGGAAACAGTGGGCCAGCCGCCCAAGACTGAATACCTGACAAATAGAAAGGACAATAATGAGTAGAATAAGATAATATAAGGCTTATTAATTGGTATCATGATTAATATACTATGAGGGAAAGCCACAAGGCCACAGGGGGTGGCACAGTGGCAAGTTCCATGTAAGGTTTGGAGTCAAGGAATAACTTGTGCAGGGATCAGCCAAGTCAAATTGACAACACTTCTAATTAGGAGATAGTGCCTGCAATTTGACTGTGACTTCAGATTGATCCATGCCGTTAGATATGTCATGTGGCAACTCATCAAACACCCCCTGTGTATTGTGAGATATGCTGGCAGGCAAGAGTGGAATCACAGTTGAAACAGGTATATTGATTAATTGTTACTGGATACCTATACCCCTTATGACATAATCCATTTAATATTTGAGCTGAACTGCAAAAGTAGCCTTAGACTAATAACAAATATCACTGATAGAGATGCAATACTCCAGGAAGCCCACAAAGGAAATGGCCACTTTGGAAGAGATGTTAAACTGAAAAGGCTCAAGGCAACTTATTGGTGGCCAGGCATTTATTTGTACACTGTAAAGCACCTGGGAAAATGCAAGGAGTTTCAATGCTTTATTAAGAATGCAGCTCACTCCAAACCAATCATACCCACACTGTTCCAAGTATATTTGATTTATGGGGTATTGACTTCCTGGAACTCCTACAGTAGTTTTTAAACCTGTGGCAATAAGTGAAATCAACTCAGATTTAAACGGAATAGAAGTGGACCCAGATATATTGTTAAACAATATAAATCTATAGGTTTTTTAAATCTGAGTTGATGTCGCTTAGCCTCACAGCTTTGAAAACTACTGTACCAGTTTACAGCCATGTCAACATATATATCTTAGTATCCACAGGATATTATCCACACTGATACTATTCACATTAGCCTGTTGCTACAGCCTGTCCCCAATAGCTCTGGCTTAATCACCACTGAATTGATGGATTTGAACAAATCTGATAACACTATCAGTTATCATCAGAGGCAAAATCAGTTCACCTAAAAATAAACATGATTTGTTATTTTACCTTTGTTTTTGGGATTTTTGTAGTTCACCACTACAACAACAAGGATCTTGATTGGATAGAGGTACTTATTTTTGGCTAAGGGTTGGAATTTAATCAAGTTTCATGCATTATAAATATCCCACTATGGATATGGGTCATTATTTTAGGGATTGTGCCATTTTCTAATGCACATGCTGCTCAAGTTGCATCATAACACAGTTAAATTTTGAAAAAGTAACTAATTACACATTTTATATTTAAAACATTAATAACTCAATGAAAAATTATATTTTTTCACACTGTAAACTATCAAAATGAAGCTAAGAATCCCATATTTCTATTAGTTTAAAAATTTTAATATGTATACTATACTCAATATTAAAGCAAAAGTAATTTAAAAGATTATAATCCAGATTTTATTATATGATTTTATCTAATGATATAAAGTAGATCACTTCAAAGCTAATAAATACTCTTTTTTAATAAATAAAGTATCTTTTTTATTTAAAAAAATTAAAGATAATATTGAGAGCTTTATTCTGCATTTTATTTTATTTAAAAAGCTCAATTATTTAAGATTTTATGGCAGTTTGAAGTTAGGATGTTTTTATCACTGTTTAGATTAATTTTAAGGTTCAAGTGAGCTTTGAACCTCAAATTAAGCATTCTTTAAATGGAATTCTTTAATATTTTATTATTTAAAAATATGCGGAAGAGTTACAGTTAACTGAATACATCATTTTAATTGATTTGCATTGATTACAAAGAGGATATGATGTAATAATGATGCTTAGCTGCTTCACATATATCACTTGTGCATGAAAACTAGGTATTTAATTAATTCTGCAAACATAAATTCAATTTCAAACTATAGTAAAAGCTATCACACCATTTCTTTCAGAATGGTGTCATTTAGCTTGGTGTATAAGAGCTAAAGCATCACAAAGCTTCTAATCTAAAAGTCCCCATTCAAAGGCCACATTCTGATCAGAACTACTCCATCATTAAGGCACATTTCAGAGATCCGACCTAATTGCAGATTCAAAATACTACCATGTTCTCAGTTAAATTTACTTCTGCCATGCTACCCTTTTTTTCCTTGGGAGCTTCAACAAAAAGAGAAAGTTTGCAATGTTAAAAAAGGCATTCCTCTTTATTGCTGGTGATGATCTTGATAATTTCATCAAGCACTTCCTTACTCAAACTGAATTTGGGAAAGCTCAGTTCCTGCCAACTATTCAAAATCAAAAAAGCAATGAGTTCATTGAAAACTTAAAGGATCTCATGAAATCTTCTCCCCAAAAGCATCTTCCAGCCTTTTGATCTCTGGTTACTTCCAGTTACTCTTTAAAAGAGCTTAATGATATGGGGTTTAATATAACCAAAAGTGAGTTTGAATACTCAAGAAAAATAAATAAAAATGTAAGCTTAAACAAAAAAAGCCAAAAAAATAATAACTATTCATTAAAAAAGAAATAACTAAAAAAATAATTAAAAAATTGCTGGAAAATTCTTTTGAAACAAGCTAGTTTACAAAAAAAGTGCCTGAAAAAATTTATAAAGATATAGAAAAAGGGATGAGTAATTACTCAACTGAAATTAAATACTCTCTACTTAAAACAAAAAAAGAAATATATGAAAATATGAAAATAAAAAATGAAATTTCAGTTTCAATTTCTACTTACTATAAATTAATTCCTAAAGATATAATATAAAGTAAAAAACAAACCAATATGTGCAATATTTGTAATTTAAAAAATTCACTAGAAAAAAAGAAGGAAGAATGTGAAAGTAAAAACTTACCATTACCAGAATCTATAGGCAATGACTTAAAGACTATTAATCAGTACCAAGACTTTTATGTTCATCAAAATAGGGAATATAATAAAGATATTTATGAATTAGATGATGAGCCTTGTGTTGTAGTTATAGATTATAAGAAAAACTTAAAGGTTGGAAGTGGTCCAATTGAGACCAATAATTGTTTTTATTCAAAAAAACCTATCTCATTATTAGGGTTTACATTAGTTTTTAAAGAAAACAATAAAACCAAATATGAATATCATGATTTTTTGTCTCAAATATTATCACATGATTCTTTATTTTCAGGTGAATGTCTAATAAGTCTTCTTAAATTAGATATATTTAAAAAAATAAAAGTGTGGACTGATAATGGAAATCATTTTAGATCATATGAATTTTTATATTACTTATTTAAAGAGGCACCTAAATATATTAAGGGTTCTATAAAATATAATTGTTTTGTTGAATGTCATGGAAAAAGCATTGTTGATGCTCACTTTGGTGTAATATCAAAAATGTTAAAGGAAAAAGAAAATGAGCTTTATATTAAAAATATTAATGATCTTAAAAATATTTTTGAGCAAGAAGAAAAAAGAAAAGAATTATACAAATCAGTACTATCAGGCTCAAACATTTCTCAAAAGTCATTCTTTTATATTTATGAAAGAAAAGTTAGGCCTATAAAAAGAGAGCTTGAAGTTAAAAATCTGTGCATTAATCTTTCATATTTAATGAAAGATGGGAAGTTATATACTTCACCTCTAACATTTGAAAGTTTATCAGAATATTCTGAGATAACTTATCATTTGAAATCACGTGATGATACCAGAGAAACAAATATACCAGAAGATGCTAGTGATGTGTTGGGGCAAGTTCATGAAGTAGGGCAATTTACTAGAGGGTGTATTTTAAATAGAGTTATCAGTCTTTCAAAAACAACAACCTTTTTTTCTGAAACAAACTAAGAATATTTATGATGAGCCAAAGATAGGGTAATAGCACTTATAGCTTTGGGGCTGCTATTACTCTCCCATGCAACTCATCATAAATATTTTTGGTTTGTAGTTTGTAGTAGCACTTAAGATATTTTCAATAATACTATAAGTTGCACTTTTTGATTCTAAAATTGATAACTTATTTTTAAAAAAATCATCTAAGCCCAAGATCAATTAAAGTTTTGGGATTGGTTGTATTTTAAGCTTTCTGAATAATTAGAATATGAATAAATTGATTAAGTTATAAAATAATCAATCTGGCGCCTAGGCATAACAAGAAAAATAATGACCCATATGTATTGCAGTCTTGGTTTCGCTTGGATCCAATCACAAGCTACAAGGCGTGGTCAACCTATTCATCAGTTGGGCTTTTTTATACTCAACTTTATTTTCTGGTGGCTTTTATCCAGCTTTAAGGTGCCACTTAAAAACCATCCTGCCGACCTTGGAAGCTGGTTTGGTTAACCATCTTAAAGCCAAGAACACGTGTTTTTACAGGGACCCTTCTCCTTCCCCCTTAAATAATTTTGCCATCAATCATACGTCAACAACTTAATTTCAAAAGAGTGAAAATGAGTGTTCCTCCAGCCTCCGACGTCTCGATCTCCAGCCATTCAGATCATCTTTCGCAGCAACATAAAATGTATACTTTAATTTAGAATGTTTTCAGGGATGCTAAACGATAGCTTTTTAGTAATAAACTAGATGAAGACTATTTGAAAAAGCATAAAGGTAACAATATCCCTGTACGCTTGGGGCTTGGTTTTTCTGCGATGTTTATTATGAGGAATGTGTACTAGATACTTTTGGATTCTCGAGTAAAACAGCACTTGTGACGCATCTATGGTCGATATTATTTTTATTCATCAAGGCTTGATTTGATGTTATTTATTTAAGAGCGAGTTTCCCAAGTTCTTTTCTTTATTGTCGTATCCTTGCACATTCGAGCCCGTTTTAAAAGTTGAAGTGAAATTTTAATCTCTCGTCCTCGCTTCATCTTTACCCGTATCACAATAGATTTTGGTTCCTATAAAGGAAATGTTAGCAGCGTTAATTTTTCCAAAAAAAATTTCCCCTGCATCTTTCCAAACCTTGGTGTCACTTAATGCCCAGTTTCGAGCTCGTTTAAGGCCTTAATTTCTTACTTGGCCAACTGAAACCGTGAACTTTTTGCTGGGTTGTAAGCTTTAGAAATCAAAGTAGCTTTGATTTTTATGAATGTATTCGAATCTGTTTTGAAGGGCTTAGGGTGTGTATTTTTGTGGTATTTTTGGGCTGCATTCTTGAAAGTGCGGAGTCAATGTCTTTACTAATCTAGAGTTTTGGATGCATATGCTATTTAGCATAATTGCTCTTTTGATGTTGTAAAAGTTAGAAACATCACATGCAAGTTCACAGGATTGCATAACTTCTTTGGTATAATTTTTAAATCTTCAGACAAAAATAATATACCTTGGTATTTGTCTGTATTGCGGGTTGAGGTCTGAATGATGTCTTGGCTAATTATTATAATTTAATGTGATTTATAAGTACTTAAGCCTTTTCTGGCTGTTTGTTTAAATTTAGTGAGATATCTTAATAACAAGCATCTTTTCTAGGGCATGAGCTCGCACATATGTACATGCAGTTGATTCTAATTGTGTGTATCTTTGGACTGCAAATCCTCGTTTTCACTTGGAAACGCAGACATTATAAATCATACCAAATGACTTCACTGGCTGGTTTATGGTAAGTCAGAATACAACTTCTGTCCTAAAGTTTTAAGGATTTTCCCGCCCGTTTTCTTTTACTTTGTAACGCCAAATTCCACTTTCATCTCTATATGGTGTCTCTTTTCTCTCCTTAACTGCTGGGGTAAGTTGCTGGATTTATCTCTATGACAACTAATAATATAATGTTTAGTTATTCACTTGGCTTCAAAAAGTCCTCTACACCACCTCACTCCCAGGTAGAAGCTATTTTTAGGCATGTGTTTATTGTTTAGATTAGTGTACAAGTGGTTCTCAGTTACACATCAAATCTCTTTTGTTGTGGGAGTTGTTGGCTATGTAGCAATGATGACATTGATATTCTTTGTTCCCACTTCAGAGGTTAACCCTGATGAACCAGCCAGCATCTCGCTCCCCTTCCTCTTTTTGATGTATGGCCTCTATTTTGGGTAAGTGATCTTTCTTTTTGTTCTGCTAATTTGGATCCAAGAGTTCTGAGTCGGGATTTTGCTGAATTCTGCAGCAATCAAATGGCTGCTACCCTTGGGGTTTGCTTAATATTGGGCACTTGTACTAACTTTTCAGTTTTATGTCAAAGATGGCCTTCCAAACAAGCAGCTCAATGCAAACATTTGTGCCATCTGTGGTGGGTTTCTTCGCCTTGAGGCTTCTACACCACATATCAACTCAGGGATGGTTTATGATGATGAAATCCAAAAGTTGGAATGCCAGCATGAATTTCATGAGAAATGCATTCGTGGCTGGTGTATTATTGGCAAGAAGGATTCATGCCCATACTGCCATGAAAAGGTTTCCCTCAAAGCACTCTCACATAATCCGTGGGATACACAGCAGGAGCTTTATCTGAACCTGCTGGATTATTTGAGATACTTGATTGTTTGGGTGCCTATTCTTTCAATTATTGTTACTGGAAGTTACAAGCTATTCAATCTAGATTAAATCACCCATCTATCTCAGTGTTAAGTTAATTCCTGAATATTGTATGATGTTTAATTGAAATATGTGGTTTGGCATATAAAAGCAATTTCCTCAACACTAGACCTCTAAATGATATCACTCATAGATAAATCCAGGACATCATTTATATTTGTGACCTCCCAAAAAGTATCTAATCAGCACAGTCATTCAAAAATTGTTTAAAAAACTTGAGCCCTTAACTCTGCCCAGATGAAGCATCTTAAACTCTGATTTGAGAGTAGGCTATCCCTATCTTTAGCAATATCCTTGCCTGCTCAATCAGTGGCTTTCTTGGGTTTCCTCAATAAATTTGGCAGCATCTGGATTTGGGTATTGGCTAAATATCACATCAACATGTTAGCCTGGTCATAGCATGAGTTAAATCTACCCTTACCATATCAGGAACAGCCAGCATTCAAACTGTCTACATGTAACATCCTCCATGTTGACAATCTCAAATTTTATTTTGGCTTTAATTTTACAATTTCACTTAAAACTTGAAAATTGAAATCAAATTTAACTTTTGCCATTAGGAACAATTATTTAAGGTAAAAGAATCAATAAATATGTAATAAAAATACAAAAATATTTTTTTGGGAATTGTCAACATGAAGGATGTTACATATAGACAGTTTAAATGCTGACTGTTGCCACCATAACAACTTGGGCTACCTGCTCACTGTGAATATCACCAGACAACTTTTCATGAGAAATTTCACCATAAACATGCTCCCAGGCACTATTCTATTAGTGTAAATTGCATGCTTACTTCCTAGATCTCAAGGCTGAATGTGTTGGCCAGGGGTATAAACAAGTTGCAAGTGACTACACTATTCAGTATAAATTGCTGCTGAGATAAAAATCCTGGGGATCAAAATCCAATCAGCAATCTCTGCATATCCTCCCTAGCCAGCCAAAGCCTTGTCTCTATCAGCAGCATTGTGTTATATGTCTGGGCCCCATAAGGTACTCTCATATTTGGATTTGATACTTCCAAATAATTGATCAATTGGCCTCTAAGGCAACTGAAGCTTGTGGAATACATGTCCCTATTCTACTCCACCAAGCATTTAATCCCTGGGGTCAAAGCACCTGAGAAGTATGTTAAAATGCAACAAAACCAATCAGAAAGAAATTTAATTGGACCAAACTATCAGGATTCAGGGAGCTGAGGGACTAAACAGTCCCAACAGGGTCCCAAAGCCAGAGTCATCTTTCAGAGGCTGAAATTGACATATTGATCCATTTAAGCATCCAATCAGATTCTTTCAGCACCCAGCCAGGTAGAAAACCTACTGCTAGCCAATAGAGAACCTCCTACAAGCCAAGAATTAGGTTCTCAGCAGAATATATCTGAGTAAACTGCACATCTTTCTTTGTTGACATTTTCATAAAAAAACTTTAGCTTATCCATTTAAAGTTTTTCATCTTTGCTATCTTGACTACACTTTCACAACCTTTATCTTGTCAGTATTATCAAACAGAGAATACCAGAAATCACAGTTGCTGCCCTGGTAATCTGAACAGTATGCCTCCGACCCAACTAAAACCAAGTCTACCTCCCAAATCCAAGCCAGAAAGTTGGATCAAAAGATTGGTCCAACTGCTATACCACCCTTGCCTTACATGATCTTCACCCAAATCTTCCCTCACACCAGCCAGAAAGAGCAGATGGGCCCATCTGCTGAGAAACATCCCTTCACCCCCGCCAGCTATCCATATGACTACAGCAAACTAAGTTCCACTTATGTAACCATCTTGAGGCCCGCTGAACAAGTGATCTCCTGTATGAGAGCCATGTAACCCTGGAAAACTTCTACCAGTTACTTAACAAGACTGGCTCAAACCACGTACTGGGCCTTCCAGACCAGACCTACCAAGTATCTGGGGGAATTTTGCTACTAAACCTGAGGGTGGCACTACTGTAAATTCAGAACCTAAACGTAAAAATGCGGGATTGTCAAATCCTTGGTCCAAATTTTGAATCACTTTTGCGGGATAGCCTTTTTTAATTAAATTTAATTTTTTGTGTTTTTGTTTGGATTTTTTAAAATGCGGGAACTCATAGACACTTTGCAAAGCTCAAGTTGAACTGCATATTTCCAATGGACAAAATGAATTAACTGGAATCAGATTTGAAGTGTTCAAATCCATTGACCATTTTCATTAAGTTTACTATGTTTTTTGAAATTGCCAGATTGTCAAATCCAAGAACTAAATTTCAAATCACTTTTGAATGCCACTAGTAAACTCAAATTATAATTGCGGGAATTGGAATCCAAATTGAAGGTACAGTAAGTAACTAGGACAAATCAACCCAAATCAAGAAGCTCCACTCTGGATAAAATCAAATGAAAATCCAATCTCAACAACCATGTTTAGACATGAAATTAAGTGAAATGCAAAATTGTCTAAACTGGAAATGATGCAATATTCTGCCCTCTAAATCACTAATATACGACCTCAAAACCATATAATGATATATGAGCTACCCTCCTGATGACGCAGAAATTTTTTAAAGGTTTTTTGGCCCCCAGCGTAGCCAGGGCCATAAAACTTCTTTTCAAGGAAGAAAGAAGGGAAAAGATAAACCATCAGTTTACTAAATATGTATTCATGTATTGCTACTAAGGATACTTGATTACAGTTGATTTTAAAAAATGCTAATAATAAAGTAGAATTATATATTACAATCTATCTTATCACATTGTCATTTCTTTGGTGTGTTGATAGTTCATTTGCTGTTGATAATGTGATTACGTTTAATTGGATATTTCACTTCCAGTTGCCTTGGCGATAGGAAGTGAAATATCCAATTAAACGCAAGCACATCATCAACAGCAATGAACTATCAACACATCAAGGAAAAGACAATGTGATAAGATAGATTGTAATATATAATTCTATTTTATTATTAGTGTTTTTTAAAATCTACTGTAATCAAGCATCTAAATTTTAACCACCCTAAAATGGAATAGGGTGCTTTTTGAGAATGCCTATGATTCCTAAAAGAATTAGCACAAATTCACTCTAGATCCTTTATCATCCTTTTTGAGACACCCATAAATTATATTTATTTCAAATTCACCTCATTTTTGATTTGAAATTTGGTTCTTGGATTTGACAATCCCGCAATTTCAGATTTGTTAATTTTTACATGATGTCTATGATTTGTTTGAAATTCAGGAATTCTCAAATCATACATTAGAATCCCGCATTTCTGATTCATGTATCCCGCATTTGTTTGCTGTGTTTTGTCTTTTGTTAGTTGAGTTATCTGCTCAAGGTTTCAAAATTTGCCAATTTAAATAAATCAAAAGGATTGTATTAAATGGTTGATTTTATTAAATATTTTAGTTTTCACTCAGCTGAGTTGCCCGCAAAAGGGATTTGAAATTTGGATCAAGGATTTGACAATCCTGCATTTTTACGTTTAGGTTCTGAATTTACAGTATTTCTGGGGTGGTTTGGGCAACAGATATCTGTAAACCCCAGGGGTCTGCTTAGAAACCACTCTTCAGTTTCTGGCATTTACCTGATAGTTTGGGTGGTCTCTGTAGGATGTTGCACTTCTGTAGGGAGGAAGTGACAGCCATTTTACTTTGGTGCATATAACTGCAGCTTTTTTTTAGGAATAAGCATTCTTAGATAATCACAGCCGGTTAGGAGAGAAGTGATGGGAGCCTTTGAAGATGGTATACAATTTCAACAAGATTATTAACCTGGAATGTTTTGCAGCTGAATATGTGCCATCTCAGCCCAATCACCCATCCTCATAAAAGCCTTTTATCCAGGCCTGAACTTGGGTGTTTTGCAGCTGGCAGATGAGATTTCAATGGCAAGACTACTAGATATATCCCAGATCCTGTGAGGATATCTATCCATAAATACAGGCAGGTGGTGCAACTAAACTAACTATAGTTCATTGGTGAGTTGAGAAAAGCAACAGCCCAGAAAGGAACAGAGATTTGGATTAAGATAGTGTCTTCATTGGGAAAATAAAAGATACTGTACTTTAAAGGGCTGTAACAGAGCTGCAGGGAGGGGGGATTGTTGCATGATACAAATTGGTTGTCTTGTGCTTCAAATAACTCATTGACATGGTCTGGATGAAATCAGCTTTACTTCTTATTATAAAGTAGTGTCCTGTATTTGACATCCAAGGCGGGAGGTGAAATGCTGTTAGATCTGTTGTGGGGTGGCTAGTTGAGCACCCTCTGCATGCCATGTGATGTTGAAAAGCAGTGTCAGGGCCCAGAATGCCCTTGGCAATCAGCTGGCCTTCCTAGAGGCAAAACCCCCATAGCTTGGGAACCCCTACCAAGTATCTCCCAGAGCAAGAAAACCCTCTTTCAACTAAAAAATAGCCCAGTATTTGAGAGGCACACGAGCCTCAATTCCCTGGCTTTGATTCTATTATCAAATTTGGGCCTCTCAACTATTGGGAAACGGTACATTGGGAGTGCAATCATTCAATTGTGTGATTGGGCGCTCAATTGCTTACAGGATCTATAAATAACTGTGGCACCTTGGCATGCTACAGTTCAAGAAAGATTCATGTTATACCAACCAATGTGCACCCACCCCCTGGCCCCAGTACACAAATTACAGTGAAAATTGTAAGTTTAACTGAAATTGATGCCAGCAGCTCTCTAGTGGCACAAAAGGCCACAAAATTACCAGTAAGTATAAGTAGTGAGGAGGAGAAGCCCTCCTCACTGTTAACATCTTAATAAAGCAAGTTTATGCCCAGAAATCATTATCTTATTGCAGGAATTGTCTATTTTTTCTCCAATTTAATTATTCTCTTTGCATCTATTTGGGAATCCACAACACAATATAATCTTTTCTACCCATATTCTTCTGGTTATACTCCTGCTATCTCAGTCAATCCACCCCGCGCTCTTGACTTGGAGTATTGCCACCCCCATCATCTGGATCTCCTGCCTGCTATGAAGGAGATTCCTGCTGCTCCCCCTACCCAATGTGCATCCTGCCCAGGACTTCAGCAAGTTGGGGTTTGTCTACATCACAAAATTGGGGCTGGATGACCAGGTTGTGTCCCATACTGGGAGTTGGCGCCCCCTAGCTACTACAGTCAACTACCTGGTCCACATTGCGCCTATTGTGTACATGGCTTTCCAGGCCTGGCCTGCATCCCCTATGGGAGTCCAGCCGGACTCTGGTATGTGCCGTGACAAGCAGCGTGTTGATCTCAGTTGCAACAGTTTAATAAGATACAATTGTACATCCAGTGATAAAAACATATATAAAAAGATAAGGTTATATTTTTAATCTAAATGTGCAAGAATGTGGAAGAGAAAGAAGAACTATAGCTTGAAAAAAATCCTGATAGGCTTATCATATGAAATTAAAGGTTTTAATTGTGTGCATGTAAAGTGTTGCCATTATTAGTGTTGCTCAGCACAAAAATGCTAGATTCTCACATTTGATTAGAAAAACTGGCAACATTTTTGAAGATAATATTGATACTGCTGAAAGTTTTTAAAATAATCTGCTATCTTTTACTAGTGCACTTATTCAAAGTTAAGTGAACCCATAAATATAACCCTTATACAATGTTATTTTGTATGTATAGCAAAATAAAAAATAAGACCTATAAAATGAGGTGAAAAATAGCCAAGATCCTTTATTTTTTATTAATTATAAGGTTGGGGTATTAGTAATGTACTTTCTTATCATTGTGTATATAGTAAAGTGTTAAGATGTTAGGTTTGAAAATAAAAAAATAACATGCCAACTTTCACACTTACAACCAATTTTCAATAGGGGTGGTATAGTAATATGGGTTCAATTTAACTACTCTAATTTGATTAAATTTACCGGGCGGAAAGATATTCTGTCAACTGGTTTTCAGTCAAATTTGATCCAACTATAATTTTCTTCATGTGTAATTTTTTTACTTTGCAACAATAAAAAAGCAAAATTTTAAAATAGTGAAAGTCTTTCCTATAAAATTTATTCTTTAAAAAATCTACCAATTTCAATTAATTTTCTAGCAGTGGAATTAAACTTAATTAACATTTAAAAAGATAAAGATTTAAAATTAAGACTCTTAAATACAAAAAATAAACTAAAAACAATTAGATATAATAGTTTAAAAAGCTATGGCAACAGCCAAAAATACCTCAGATTTAAACAAATTGATTCCAGATTTGAAAAAAAATCCAAGTTGCACAAGATTCAGGATTCAAATAATTTAAAAAAATTTGGTTAATAAATAAAATGTCAAACAAAAAACAAAATTTCACTAGCACATTATACAAAATTATATAAAATACCAAGTGGTGTTGTTTAAACCACAAACAAAATGAACTGATGCAACAAGTGAGATGAATGGATGCTGTTCCAGAGTATATTATAATCCAATCAGGATTTTTATGAGGCACCAACAGAAGGACTAAAATGAACCAAAATTTGGGCAATTGGGAAGTGATATTCCACGAGCACAAAGCAAAATGAAGTCACACAAGATGTGTAGTCTGAGAAGCCTAAAATAAAAGTATAACAGTTTAACAGCCAATCAACAGCTATCTAATTTAGGAACAGAGGAATTTTTTTTCATGGATCCTTATTTGTGTATAATGGTTTTGAGAACCTTCCAAATGTGGAATAGTGATTACAATAAAAATAAATCATAAAATTTTAAAATTTCTACTTTTAGTGATTTTATCCTAGGTTTTATTTTAAGATGGTTTTCAATAGCAGCAACATTTTCAATAGTGCCAGCAACCAAGCCAGCAGCAGCCAAACCAGCTTTAATGGAGGCAAGGCTCAGAACGTGGATGCATCTGTTTACACCCAAGCCTTTGAGATGGATAACAAGGAAGCTGACCTGTACCTAACCCCTAACCACTATGGCTTTGACTTGTTCAACAGTCACCTAGTGTCTAGCTCTGCCCCTGCTCCCGTACCCACCCCTGCACAAGCAGCCTGCCAACCAACCAATCAGGGTAGCATCCTCAATCCAGAACAAATTGCTGTCACTACCCAACCTGCCCCCCTACAGCCAATCAGGCTTCAGCTCCCCAGCTCAGCGCCCCAAACACAGAATAATTACTGCCCAAATCTCCAAGGAATTGTGGCACTGAACCTCCAGGGTCTGTCATGGGAACAGATAGCCAGCCAATTACATTTCACCTGGGCTACCAACATGCGGGAATTCAACAACCTGATGAATAAGGGAAATCTGATCAGGACAGTCAAGAAGCCCAATAAGGCCCCCAAGTCACAAATCATAGAGGTGTACCCAATAATGCTTGACCTCCTTCAGCAGGACCCCAAGCTTCCCTTGACCCAGGTCTGGAAGCAACTTGCACACCATGGCATTTGGTGTCTGAGCGCATGGTGCAGCTCTGAATATATGGAAAGGTGGCTTCAATACAGGTTCTTATCAACATTGCTGGCAACCAATGGGATGGTGCTGAGGATTCTCTGTATGATTATGCTATTGAATCAACCCTGGTCCAATTCATGATAAGGTTGTCAGATGACGTCATGTTTGTCTTGTACTGCAAGTTATCAATTGTTTTTGACAATTTTGGTGAGCAAAGAAAAGCCACTGCCAAGAATAGAAGGAATAAGGTCAATAAGGGGACGTTCATTGGCGCATTTCTGGCTGTTTCAGCTAAAGGTTCAGTCTACTATTGGACAAACCCAGATATCATCAATGGCTACAAGTACAGCCACATCCTTGATGGGTTACTCAACTCCTGGGATGGCTTAAATTCCAAGCACCAGGTTTTCTTAAGCCACAAGATGGAGGGTAGCTCCACTGCCCTTGAGGCCATCCAGCAACGTGGGCACCAGGCCTCTATGTACCCAGCTGGTCACACTGACATCCATCTGGCTGATGTCATGTTCTTTAATATTAGAGATACACTCTGGGAGCACCACCCTCAGGCTTTTAATGATCTTTATCTTGGGGTCCTTGACCACAAGTCTCTCTTTGATTGCCAGATGGTGGCAGACTTTTTTGCCCAAATAGTTTTCCACGTGATCATGGGCAACTAATCACACAAGGATAAGCGCCTCCCACCCCATACCACAGTCACTTACCAGCCAATCAAGGCAATAACAGATAAGGAATATGACTAGCAGTATATGGCAACCATCACGCAAAATCCTCCTGCCTCTACCTCCCATCACTACCCCACCTTCCAGCCCCACTCATCCAATCCCAGACCTTCCAGGCCAGCACTGCCTCTACGTCTTCCTTCTTGCACTATTCTGCCTACTAAGCATTGCTCTTCCCTGCCCCAATAAGCTCTCTGTCAATAAACATTTTCTATTTATATTATCTTTATTCTGAATTTCAATTGTTCATGTTCTCTTTATTTATAGTTGGTTTTATTCTGTATGTTCAGTTTATTTCTATAAAATCATATATTTACTATATCATGTATATAGATCCAGAACACAGTTATTTTAGCACTTAAACACAGCCCATTTTGAAAATATTGACAACAATTTGATGATCAGCTAAATTTGAATTTGAAAATTATAAGTTAATTGTGTTTAGATAAAGTTGTTACTGATCTGAGTTCAAAACCTTAATGATAAACTTTAAGCCAATCAGGAACCGTGTAATAAAGCAATTGTTGTGACATAAAGGGTTATTCAATAATTCTTTGATGCATGGCTCCTGATTGGCTTAAATTTTATCATTAAGGTTTTGAATTCAGATAAGTAATAACTTTATCTAAACATAATTAACCTATAATTTTCAAATTCAAATTTAGCTGATCATCAAATTGTTGTTAATATTTTTGCAAGGGGCTGTGTTTAAGTGCTAAAAACAATATGGCAATTAAGGAAACAATGCCAACACAAAGCAAACAACACATATTGAGTTGAGCGTAAAACATATACACAATGGGTAAAAAGATGAGATATTGTAGTAAATGGGAGAACAAACAGGAATAAACAGGGAGGCAGTGGTATCAAAATAATAAAGATTTTATTGGGGTGAAAGCTATAAAAACATATGAAAAAGTTAGTAAAAAATCAAATGAGAGAATTGGAGAAGCTGCTAAAGGACCTTGACTCACCAATTGCAAAAATAAAAGACATTGACTGCAAGGTCCAGACAAAAGTCAAGGCCAATGTCCTTACTGGGGACAAAATTGACAAGGTGTCTGCCAAGGCACTTATGGCCAAGAAGCCAGACACCCCTGAAAAAACAATTGAACACCTTTTAAATGTACAGAAGACCATTGTAGAAGACCTTCAATTCAAGTCCTTTGCCCTCTCTGCGCCATCTGTCTAGGTCGACAACCCTGAGATGTATGCACATCTCAAGCCAGCCAAGTAAACAAGAACTGATAATACAGAATTGCCTGCCTAAATTCTTGTGCCAAGAATGGCCAAGCCAGTTGAGGCTGTGGGCAAAGAGAAAACACGTGAAGGTAACCTAATAATCAAAATTAATAAATATTTCAAAATTCTTAGCTTTCATTTAGAAAACATAGACAGTATAATCTTCCGGGTCCTGGTCCCCTTTGTCCCAGGATGCATTAGCCAGCTGATGCATGGTAAGGGGGCATCTAAGGGGGAAGTTACTGCCTACAAGAATGCTCAACTTGTCCTCCTGGACCCAGTATCTCTCAGTGGAGTTTACTGTGTAAACTCCATTAGCTTGTTTGGGATGTCCTGGAGATGCTCTCATTCAAGAACATACCCACATATGAGCCAGGCCCATGCAGCTGCTTGCTTCTGCTTCCCGGTGAAGCACACACTCTCTTACCTTCTGGAGAACTTCAGGTGTGTGGTTGGAAAATAGGCTGTTGCAGACACAACGGCTGTCAAGAAAACCAAAATCCACCTTGCCAACTTTGGGCTGGCCTGGAGAGATGACAAGACAGGGGTCCCTGCAGCCATGGAGCTGATCTTTTCAAAGACAAAGCATGAGAAAAATATTAGTACTGTGTATAATAACTCTGTGAATTATAGAAGTCTTTGCTGGGAAAAGGTCTCACCTTGTGGTCTACCTGGGATATCTTTTCTTCTTTGGGATGAGCGCCAGCTAGAGGATCTAGACAGGGTCTTTTTAGGGATTGAAAAGGCCTGGCTCTCCCTGGATGGGAAGAAGATCCCCCTGGGTAAAACTTGGTTAACCACATAATCCAAGACGCCCTGGTCCCAACAGAAATCTATGGGTTTGCAGCCCCACCAGAGAAGCTGCTCCTGCATTCTCACCTAACAATACTCCCTTTACTAGCTGCCGTAAATATTTTAATCAGGGTGTATCCACTTTCTACAGTGTGGCAGTGGAGGTTGTGCACCACCTCCATTGCCAGGTGGGTAAATACCAAAGAACCCATTACAGGCACTACTAATATATTTATATTCCAATAAATTTATTTACACTTTAGATCATTTTTATTTATGATGATTTTTATAATTTTTATTTTAGCAAACAAGTTTTGCAAAGTAAATCACAGAGACAGTTTTCATAAAAGCACAATAATATACGTTAATAAACTATTTTCTCATTTGTACATTTTACATTTAATTTTTTAATTCCATTTTTATATTTATTTGACAAAAGTGATATAAATACATATCACATAATCAAGTATCAAGAATTTAGGATAGTTCAGATTCCATAATAAAAAATTTAATATAAAATAAATTACTAATCTTCATTAATGGTCCCAGTGAATGTGATTGTGGGCTAAGAAGCTTATTCATATAAAATGATAATTAATAAATCTTAAATAGTAAATTAGAGAATATAAAAAAAGTCAGACAAGCTAAGCCTTTAATTGATTGGCTGTTTGGCAAGTCACACAGGGAGAAATGAGTCAGTGTGGCTATAGAATTTGGTCAAAGTCTCAGCTGGGAGGGTGTGGATCCCAACCTATAGCAAATTAAAAAAGTCCTTAGTCCCAGTTGGAGTCCCTTGCTTGAAGACTTGCTTCAGACACCCAAAATCTTCTTTGATAGAATTTAGGAAGGGCAAATAGGCAGGGAGAAAGAGAAGGCGCAAGTTTGCTGTGGCCAATTGCTGGGGGCCCATTGCAATGCTGGTATCAATTGATGAAAATTTAGAAAGAATATCTGCCACCTTGTGGAGACCAACATTTTCCAGTACTATTACACTGGTGAAGCTCGGGCTCGTGCAACTCAGGTGCTCCTGGACCTATTGGAGGAATGCTAGAAAGATACAGCTGTTGTGAGAACCTAATATCATTTGATAAAGCTCAATCCCCTTTAGACCAAGGAGAGACACCATTGAATAGGCTGTGTTGCAGACTGCAGCGCGTTAAGCTACCCTGTCATTTGAGCCTTTGGGGACATACCCATATGCATTAGCATAGACAAGGCAAATGCTTATTTGACAACATAGTAAAATTTGACTGTCTTCTTGTTTTTGAGAGCAGTGTAGGCCTCAGTATATTTTTTATGGGTCTCAACATTGATTGGGCTGTTTCTATTATAGGGAGATACCCCAAGCTTTTTCCAGGAAAAGCACATTCCCTTCACCAGATGATAGTAAAAGGAAATTGAGGCTTCATTCCCAAAAGTAGACTTGACCATGGCCTGTATATTTGACAGTTAAAGATGGCAATCTTGGGCTATCCACTAGCAGATTACCCATTTGTGCTCCTTGGTGAGCATGTTGGACACACACAGGTTTTTCTCTGCAGCAAGTAAATGGCCAGTATTTATGAACTTATTGAAGGTCTTTGAGGCGTACTTGAGATTTACCCTAACAAGAGCTGTGGCCCCCTTTTAGTCACCAGATTCACACATGAGCCAGAGAAGGATGATCTACTTGATATAAGGAATGCACTTCTGGGCAGGCTTAGTGGGCTCAGATGAACTGGAATCCTGAATGGTGACAGGCTTACAAGGCATGGGTACCTTGTTTTAGAAGGCTGCAACCTTTTAACACCAGCTGTCCCTCATCAGTTCTGTAGAACTCAGGCTCCTTGTCCTCTTCCTGATTACCATAACTGACATAAGGCTTGTAGCCAGTGTCAATCACAGACTTAACCTTCTCCAGTATGGCTGACGGGACCAACTCTTGGCGGTACACAGCATCAAACACATATGAAGTAAGTTCTACCTCCTTGTTTCTAACCATTTTGGTAGTGGTGACCTTGGTGGGCTTCTGGTACAGCTTGGGGACCCAAGGGTTGATGCTCTGCACCCTAGCAGCTTGTGCTCCTTGAACCAGCTGTGTCAGTGCAGCATCACTATCAAACTCATTCTCCTATCTCCTTCCTGAGTAGGCGCTTGGGTAGCACTAACTCTGTTCTTTGACCCGCAGGGGCAACCACAACCGTGGTGCACAACAGGTGCATTGGTACTCTGTTGTTATGTTCCTTCTATTTTGAGAATTCTATAAAATACTAACTAAATTTTAATATAGTTACTCCCTAATTTTAATTTTTGCTTTTATCTGAATATGGATATTTAATTAATATTTCCCCCCATATCCCAAATATAGTTTTTATTTATTTCTTAATTAGTTGTTTTTGGTTTTACCAAACTCATTTTAGAACACCCAAAATAATTTTTACCCATTTCTCCATATTTTACGTCAAATTAAGCACCCAACACAATATTTTTAAAATTTATGTCTTGGATTGTGTGTCTTATTTTAGATACCTTAGTATCATTCTTGAGTAAAATTCATTGCACACGACATTTGAGTAATTTTGTTTACATAGTGAGTTGCTTTTGTGTTTTGTTTTTGGGTTGCGTTTTGACTCACCTTACTTGGGTGTATTTTGTCATCAATTCACATAGTAAACATATGTACACCAAAAGTCAACTCACATCAATTTTTTTGTGAATCAATGTGTTTTGGATTGTATTTTGAATAGTCTTGCTTGGAGTGTGAGAAATTTGTTGCTGTGTTGACCCATTTTGTCCATAAACGCCAAAAATCCCTGTTAACAGAGTGTATATTTTAACCTGATAGTTATATTTTGTTCCACTTTGAAATCATTTCATTTAAATTTGAGGTATTTTTGGTTGTTGCCATAGCTTCTAAAACTACTGTATTAATTTACAATAGATTTGGGTTCATTTCAATTTTGTTTAAATCTGAATTATTTTCACTTGTTGCCATAGATTTTTAATCTACTGTAACAAGGTTGTCAGAAAATTGCAGACCATGGTATTTTATCATCCGCCAGATAATATCCTAAGTCTTCTAACATTAGGAAAGTACAGAGAGCCTGTGACTTTGGTGTAACCTTTGGCCCAGGATATTTTGTTATCATCATAAGTAGCAAGTCTGACAGGGCTAAGGCCCAAAGGAATTGAGATGATTCTTCCTACTTCTGGATATAGGTTAATAGTTGTTGTTTCTATATTTTACTATAGATAATTATGCTGCATGACAACAGTATTATCTTTTGCTCTACAATAATAAAGCCTAAAAGAGGATTTCATTAAGGAAATAGGACTTGGATCAATCATCAAGTCAATACAGAATCATCAGTCTTTTATTCTAATGGACTGGTTTCAAGGGGGCCTGCCTGCCTGTGTTTTATCTGAGTTAGCTCACAACACTAGAAGAGACTGAAGTAGCATTATGGCAACATAGCAGGAGGCCAATCCTTTTTGGGATGGTTTTGACGGAAGCCTGCTTGACATCTTTCACAGATTGATATACTTTCTTTCTACCTGAGCCACTTCCAGGGATAGATAGCCAGGGGTTGGCTACTGGTTCACAGAGATAATTGTTCTTCTTAATCAGAGCTACTTAAATACAATAGGCACAAAGCCTTTTTTATTTTAGAGTGTTTGGCCTGACAGACCAGTCCATGTTGGACTCTTCTATATGTGTTTCAGATGATGGCCCATATGATGGCCCTTGTTCTAGGATAAATTAAAGTCTAGAATAGTAATTATTATGAGAAGCATTTTTGAGGTGTACTAATTAATTGCACAATATCTGCAAGTTTTGCTCATTAATTAGTAATATGGATTTTTATTGATGTCGGGATATGATTTAATACTTGATTCCACAAACCTGCGGCCCGCATTATTTTATTAAAACCATTCCTAAGAGCAATTGTCAGCTGGCCCACATGATTTTTTTTAAAACCATTACTAAGAGTAATTAACTGCTTGCCTGAGATATTTTGTTGAATCTGTTAATTAGTCATATCCAGAAATCCTGACAGTATGCTTAAAATTAATAACACTGGTACAGTAGTTTTAAAAGCTATGGCGACAACCAAAAATACCTCAGATTTAAACAAAATTATTTCAGATTTAAAAAAATCCAACTATCAGGTTAAAATATACACTCTGTTAACAGGGATTTTTGGTGTTAATGGACAAAATTGGTCCACGCAGCAACAAATTGCTCATGCACTAAATAAAACTACCTAAAATATAATCCAAAATACATGGATTCACAAACAAAATGGTGTGAGTTGACTTTTGGTGTACATATGTTTACTATGTGAATTGGTGACAAAATACACCCAAGCAAGGTGTAAAAAAAACTCAATCCAAAAACAAAATACAATAGCAACTCACTATGTAAACAAAATCACTCAATCAGTTTGTACAATGGGTTATAATTAAGAATGATACTAAGGTATCTAAAATAAGACACAAGATCTGAAGCAAATTTTTTAAAAATATTGTGTTGGGTGCTTAATTTGGAGTAAAATATGGGAAAATGGGTGGAAATTATTTTGGGTATTCTAAAATGGGTGTGGTAAAACCAAAAATAACTAACTAAGAAATAAAAATCTATAATTGGGATATTGGGTGGGAAAAAATATTAATTGAATATCCATAAACAGATAAAAGCAAAAATTAAAAATAGGGAGTAACTTAATTAAGTTTTATTTAATATTTTATTAAATTCTCAAAATGGAAGAAACACAGCAACATACTACCATTGCACCTGTTGTGCGCTGCGGCTGTGGTTGCCCCCGCGAGTCAAAGAATAGACTTAGTACAACACAAGTGCCTACTCAGGAGGGAGGCAGGAGAGGGGAAATCCATAGTGACGCTGCACTGACACAGCCGGTTCAAGGAGCACAAGCTGCTAGGGTGCGGAGCATTAACCCTTGGGTCCCAAAGCTGACCCAGAAGCCCACCAAAGTCACCACTACCAAAACAGTTAGAAACAAGGAGGTAGAACTTACTTTGTATGGTTTGACGTTGTGTACCAGCAAGAGTTGGTCCCGTTGGCCATGCTGGAGAAGGTGAAGCCTATACTTGATACTAGCTACAAGCCCTATGTCAGTGATGGCAATCAGGAGGAGGACAAGAAGCCCCAGTTCTACCAAACCAATGAGGGACAGCTGGTGTTAAAAAAAGTTGCTGCATTTTACACCAAGGTGCCCATGCCCTGTGTTGTGCCCAACACCAACGAGCCAATCCCTGCTGCTAAAAAGCCTCCTCACAAGTGCATTCCTGACATTAAGTGCATCATCCTTCTCTGGCTCATGCAGGAATCTGGTGATTACAAGGTGGCTGCAGCCCTTGTTGGGGTGGATTCCAAGTACGCCTTGAAGACCTTCAACAAGTTCATTGATACTGGCTTAGTCCTTGCCACGGAGAAATCCTTGCGTGTTTCAACCATGCTCACCAAGGAGCACAAATGGGCAATCCGCCAGTGGATAACCCAAGATTACCATTTTGAACTGGCTAATATACAGGTCATGGTTGAGTCTGCTTTTGGGATTGAAGCCTCAATTTCCTTCTATTATCATTTGGTCAAAGAAATGTGCTTTTCCTGGAAAAAGCTCGGGGTATCCCCCTACAATCAGAACAGCCCAGCCAATATCAAGACCTGGAAAAATTACGCTGAGGTGTACACTGCCCTCAAAGCCAAGGGGAAGATGAAGTTCTATTATATTGGAAAATCAGCATTTGCCTCTTCAATGCACAATGAGTATGGGTATGTCCCCAAAGGCTCCAATGACGGGATGGTTTGGCGTGCTGCAGTCTGCGTCACAGGATACTCAATGGTGGCTCTCCTTGGTCCAAAGGGGGTCAAGCTGTACCAAATGATACTAGGCTCCCACAATAGCCAGACCTTCCTATCATTTCTCCAATTGGCCCAGGAGCACCTTAGGCGCACAAGCCTGGGCTTCACTAATGTAATTGTGCTGGACAACGTTGATCTCCACAAGGTGGCAGATATTCTTGAAGAATTTCCATCAATTGACACCAGCATTGCAGTGGGCCCCCAGCAATGGGCCATGGCAAATTTGTGCCTTCTCTTCCTCCTTGCCTATTTGCCCTTCCTAAATCCCATTGAGGAAGTCTTTGGGTGGCTCAAGCAAGTCGTCAAGCGAGGAACCCCAACAGGGACCGAGGACCTGTTTGATTTGCTGCAGGCTGGGATCCATACCCTCCCAGCTGAGACTGTGGCCAAATTCTATGGCCACGCTGATTTGTTCATCCCTGCGTGCCTAGCCAGACAGCTAATCAATTAAAGGCTTAGTGTGTCCAATTTTTTTATATTATCTTATTTACTATTCAAGATTTATTAATTATCACTTTATATTTAGATCTTTCCACACCTGCAATCACATTCAGAAGATCCATCAATAGATGTAAGTAATTTATTTATTTTATTATATGTTATTTTATTATGCCATCTGAGGTAATCTCAAACGCTTGATACTGGATTACGCAAATAGATTTAAATCACTTTTGTCAAATAAATATAAAATAGACTTATAAAAATTAAACGTAAATTATACAAGTTAGAATTTATTTTATTAACGTATAATTTTATGCTTTTATGAAAACTGTTTCTGCAATATATTTTGCAAATCTTGTTTGCTAAAATATTATTTGAAAAATTATTTATAATATAAAAATATAGTAGAGTATAAATATATTTATTGATATAGAGAAAAATTAAGTGCGCCTGTAATGGGTTTGGCAGTATGTACCCACCCTGCAATGGAGGTGGCGCACAACCTCCACTGCCACACTGTGGACAGTGAATACACCCATATTAAATTATTTGCGCCTGCTGGTAAAAGGAAGGATGGTGAGGTGGGAATGGGGGAGCAGCTTTTCTGGCGGGGCTACAAACCCAAAGATGCCAGCCAGGACCAGGGCGTCCTGGATGACGTGATCCACTGAGTTGTACCCAGGGGTGACCTTCTTCCTATCTAGTGAGAGCCTGGCCTTGTTGACCCCAAGAAGGACCCTGTCTAGGTCCTCTATACTGGCGCTCATCCTGAAGAAGAAAATATAACCAAGGTAAACAACAAGGTGAAGCCTTTGTTCAGCAAAGGCTTCTGTAAACTTGCACAATTTGTTGTATACAGCACTAATCTTCTTCTCGTGCTTGGTTTTGGCAAAGGTCAGCTCCATAGCTGCTGGGACCCCCATCTCGTTGGCGCTCCAGGCCAGCCCAAAGTCCGCCAGGAGGATTTTTGTCTTCTTTACGGCTGTTGCGTCTGCAACAACCAATTTTGACACTGCGCGCCCAAAGTTCTCCAACAGGTAAGAGATGGTATGCTCCACCAGGAAGCAGAAGCAAGCAGCCGCATGAGCCTGGCCCATCTCCGGTATATTCTTGAATGGGAGTGTTGCCAGGACATCCCAAACAAGCTCAATGGAGTTTACACAGTAAACTCCAACAAGGTTAACCAGGTCCAGGCGGACCAGTTGGGCATCCTTGTAGGCAGTAACTGCCCACTCAGATGCCCCCTCACCATGCAAAAGCCCAGCAAATGCCTCCCTGGACATCAGGAATGTACCATGAATCCTGTCTTCAAGCTCCCGCAAGACAGGGGGGACAGGAAAAGCTGCCTTGCCACATGATTAGCATAGTTGGCATAGAAGGTGGGGGGGACAAAAGGGGCCAGGACCTGGTGGAGTTCACCATCAACATCTTCTAAAAAAAGGTAAGTATTTAAGAATTTTTATTGATTATAATTTTTTAGGTTACCTTGTTGGGTTTCTTCCTTGCTGGCGGCTTCAGCCGGCTTTGCCATTCCCAGTGCAAGCAGTTGTGCGGGCAATTTGGTATCCTCCACCCTAGCATGCTTGGCAGGTTTGAGGTGGGTATACATCTCCGGGTCATCAACCCAGACGGACGGCGCAGAAAGATTGTACGCCTTGAACTGGAGCCCCTTGACCACAGTTTTTTGAATATTTAGTAAGCGCTCAATTGTCTGCTCTGGGGTGTCTGGCATTTTTGACATTAGTGCCTTTGCGGACACCCTGTCAATTTTGTCCCCAGTGAGGACAGCAGACTTCACCTTTGCTTTGACCTTGCGGTTAATGTCCTTTATTTTGGCAATCACAAAGTTGAGGTCCTTCAGAAGCTTTTCCAATTCTCTCATTGATTTTTTACTAACCTTTCTATATGTTTTTATAGCTTTTGCCCCAATAAATTCTGTATTATTTTGATACTGTTGCCTCTTTGTTTATTCCTTTTTGTTTTCCCATTTACTACATTATCCCATCTTTTTACCCATTGTGTATATGTTTTACGCTCATTTTGATATGTGTTGTTTGCTTTGTGCTGGCATTGTTTCCTTGATTACCATATTATTTTTGGCGCTTGACATAGCCCCTTGTGAAAATAGTAACAACAATTTTATGATCAGCTAAATTTAAATTAGAAAATTATAGTATTAACTGTTCTTAGATAAAGTTGTTACTGATCCAAATTCAAAACCTTAATGATAAACTTTAAGCTAATCAGGAGCCAAGTGATAAAGTGATTGTTGTGACATAAAGGGTCATTCAATAATTCTTTGATGCATGTGCGCTAATTAATATGATTGGCTGGATGTTTTGCCATTGTACGCCATTGCCGCTGTGGCAAGTTATTGATGGACTAGTTCTAACCCAGCAGCTGATTGGGCACTAGTCCACCAACAACTTGCCATAGCAGCAATGGCGTACAATGGCAAAACATCCAGCCAATCATATTAATTAGTGTACATGCATCAAAGAATTATTGAATGACCCTTTATGTCACAACAATCACTTTATCACTTGGCTCCTGATTAGCTTAAAGTTTATCATTAAGGTTTTGAATTTGGATCAGTAACAACTTTATCTAAGAACAGTTAATACTATAATTTTCTAATTTAAATTCAGTTGATCACCAAATTGTTATTAATATTTTCACAACGGGATGTGTTTGGGTGCTAAAAATAACTGTGTTCAGGATCTAGATACACAACATAGTAAATATATGATTTTATATAAATAAGCTGAACATAAAGAACAAAACCAACTATAAACAAAGAGAACATGAACAATTGAAATTCAAAAAAAGATAATATAAATAGAAAATGTTTGGTGACAGGGGTTTATTGGGGCGGGGAAGAGTGATGCCTAGTAGGCAGAATGGCGCGGGAAGGAAGACATAGAGGTGGTGCTGGACTGGGGGGTCTGGGATTGGGTGGGTTGGGCTTGCAGGTTAGGGGTGTTGATGGTGGGGGTGGAGGCAGGAGGATTTCACATGATGGCTGCCATATAATGCTTGTTGTATTCCTCATCAGTCATTTGCTGGATGGGCTGGTAGGTGGCAGTGGCCCAAGGTGGAAGGCGCTTATCCTTACATGGTTGGTTGCCCATGTTCATATGGAAAACCATTTGCGCAAACAAGTCAGCCACCATCTGGCGGTCAAAGAGAAAATTGTGGTCAAGGACCCCAAGATAGAGGTTGTTGAAAGCCTGAGGGCGGCGCTCCCAGAGTGTATCTCCAATATTAAAGGACACAACATCTGCCAGATGGACGTTGGCGTGACCAGCTGGGTACACAGAGGCCTGGTGTCCGCGTTCCTGGAAGGCCTCAAGGGCAGTGCAGCTTCCCTCTATCTGGTGGCTCAAGAAAACCTAGTATTTGGAATTCAACCCATCCCAGGAGCTAAGCAACTCACCAAGGATGTGGCTGTATGAGTACCCATTGATGAAATCTGGGTTTGTCTGATAGTAGACAAAACCCTTGGCTGAAACAGCCAGAAATGCACCAATGAACGTCCCCTTCTTGACCTTCTTCCTTCTATTATTGGCAGTAGCTTTTCCTTGATCACCAAAATTATCAAAAGCTATTGATAGCTTATAATATGAGACAAACATGACATCATCTGACAGACTAGTCAAGCATCGGACCAGGGTTGATTTAATGGCGGTGTCATACAGGGAATCCTCAGCGCCATCCCATTGGTGGCCGGCAAAATTGGTAAGAACCTGTATAGAAGCCACCTTCCCATACATCCAGAGCTGCACCATGCGCTCAGAGACCCATATGTTATGGTGTGCAAGCTGCTTTTGAACCTGGGTCAAGGGAAGCTTGGGATCCTGCTGGAGGAGGTCAAGCATGATTGGGTAGGCCTTGCTAATCTGGGACTCTGGGTCCTTCTTTGGCTTCTTGGTTGTCCCAATTAGATTCCCCTTGTTTATTAGGTTGTTGAATTTCCACATTATTGTGGCTTGGGTGAATTGTTATTGGCTGGCTATCTGATCCCAGGACAGACCCTGCAGGTTGAGTGCCACAATTTCCTGAAGAATTTGGGCAGTGATTATTCTGCGTTTGGGGCGCTGGGCGGCGGGAGCTGAAGCCTGATTGGCTGAGGGGGGGCAGGTTAGCAGTGGCAGAAAGTTGTTCCAAATCAAGGTTGACATCCTGATTGGTTGGTTGACAGACAGCTTATACAGGGGTGGGTACGGGAGCAAGGGCAGAGCTAGACGCTAAGTGACTCTCAAACAAGTCAAAGCCATATGGGTCGGGGGACAGTAACAGGACAGCTTCCTCATTACCCACCTCAAAGGCTTGGGTGTAAACAGGTGCCTCCACGCCCTGAGCCTCACCTCCATTTAAGCTTGCTTGGCTGCTGGCGCTGTCAAAGATGTTGCTAGTAAAAACCATTGTAAAAAACCTGGGATAAAATCACTAAAAGTAGAAATTTTAAAATTTAATGATTTATTTTTATTGTAATCTCAAGTCCATATTTGGAGGGTTTCAAAACCTTTTCATACAAATCTGGAGCCATTAAAATGGATAAAATGCCTCTGTTCCTAAATTGGATAGCTGTTGATAGGCTGTTAAGCTGTTATTTTTCTATTTTAGGCTGCTCATACTACACATCATGTGTGAGTTCATTTTGTTTTGTGCTTGTGTAATCTTGCTTCTAGATTGCTCAAGTTTTGTTTCACTTTAGTCTTTCTGTTGGTGCCTCATATAAATCCTGATTGGATTATAATATACTCCAGAATAGCATCCATCCATCCCACTTGTTGTGTCAGTTCATTTTGTTTGTGGTTTGAACTACACCGCTTGATGTTTGATATAATTTTGTATAATGGGTTAGTGAAATTTTGTTTTCTGTTTGACAGTTCATTTATTAACTGATTTTTTTATAAATTGAATCCTGAATCTTGCGCAAATTTGATTTCATTCAAATCTGAAATCATCTTGTTTAAATCTGAAGTATTTTTGCTTGTTGCCATAGCTTTTAAAACTACTGTACTTTTACATCTGTCAATTATAATTTTTTTTGAAATATATAAAATATAATGAAGGGAGGGATCAAGAAAATAATAATAATTTATTTGATGAGAAAGAAGAATTTTATACAGTAGTTTTAAAATCTATGGGAACAACCAAAAATACCTCAGATTTAAACAAAATGATTTCAGATTTGAACAAAATACAACTATCAGGTTAAAATATACACTCTGTTAACAGGGATTTTTGGTGTTTATGGACAAAATGGGTCAACACAGCAACAAATTTCTCACACTCCAAGCAAGACTATTCAAAATACAATCCAAAACACATTGATTCACAAAAAAATTGATGTGAGTTGACTTTTGGTGTACATATGTTTACTATGTGAATTGATGACAAAATACACCCAAGTAAGGTGAGTCAAAACGCAACCCAAAAACAAAACACAAAAGCAACTCACTATGTAAACAAAATTACTCAAATGTCGTGTGCAATGAATTTTACTCAAGAATGATACTAAGGTATCTAAAATAAGACACACAATCCAAGACATAAATTTTAAAAATATTGTGTTGGGTGCTTAATTTGACGTAAAATATGGAGAAATGGGTAAAAATTATTTTGGGTGTTCTAAAATGAGTTTGGTAAAACCAAAAACAACTAATTAAGAAATAAATAAAAACTATATTTGGGATATGGGGGGGAAATATTAATTAAATATCCATATTCAGATAAAAGCAAAAATTAAAATTAGGGAGTAACTATATTAAAATTTAGTTAGTATTTTATAGAATTCTCAAAATAGAAGGAACATAACAACAGAGTACTATTGCACCTGTTGTGTGCCACAGTTGTGATTGCCCCTGCGGGTCAAATAACAGAGTTAGTGCTACCCAAGCGCCTACTCAGGAAGTAGATGGGAGAATGAGTTTGATAGTGAAGCTGCACTGACACAGCTGTTTTAAGGAGCAAAAGCTGCTAGGGTGCAGAGCATCAACCCTTGGGTCCCCAAGCTGTACCAGAAGCCCACCAAAGTTACCACTACCAAAACAGTTAGAAACAAGGAGGTAGAACTTACTTCATATGTGTTTGATGCTATGTACCGCCAAGAGCTGGTCCCGTCAGCCATACTCAAGAAGGTTAAGCCTGTGTTTGACACTAGCTACAAGCCTTATGTCAGTGATGGCAGTCAGGAAGAGGACAAGGAGTCTGAGTTCTACAGAACTGATGAGGAAAAGCTGGTGTTAAAAGGTTTCAGCCTTCTAAAACAAGGTACCCATGCCTTGCAAGCCTGTCACTATTCAGGATCCCAGTTCATCTGATCCCGCTAAATCTGCCCAGAAGCACATTCCTTATATCAAGTAGATCATCCTTCTCTGGCTCATGTGTGAATCTGGTGACTAAAAGGGGGCCACAGCTCTTGTTAGGGTAGATCTCAAGTATGCCTCAAAGACCTTCAATAAGTTCATCAATACTGGCCATTTCCTTGCTGCAGGAAAATACCTGTGTGTGTCCAGCATGCTCACCAAGGAGAACAAATGGGCAATATGCCAGTGGATAGCCCAAGATTGCCATCTTTAACTGTCAAATATACAGGCCATGGTCAAGTCTACTTTTGGGAATGAAGCCTCAATTTCCTTTTACTATCATCTGGTGAAGGGAATGTGCTTTTCCTGGAAAAAGCTTGTGGTATCTCCCTGTAATAGAAACAGCCCAATCAATGTTGAGACCCGTAAAAAAATACACTGAGGCCTACACTGCTCTCAAAAACAAGAAGACAGTCAAATTTTACTATGTTGTCAAATCATCATTTGCCTTGTCTATGCTAATGCATATGGGTATGTCCCCAAAGGCTCAAATGACATGGTATCTTGGTGTGTTGCAGTCTGCACCACAGCCTATTCAATGGTGGCTCTCCTTGGTCCAAAGGGGATTGTGCTGTATTAAATGATACTACGATCACATAATAGCCAGACCTTCCTATCATGCCTCCAATTGGTCCAGGAGCACCTGAGGCACACAAGCCTGGGCCTCACCAATGTAATAGTACTGGATAGTGTTGGTCTCTACAAGGTGGAAGATATTCTTGTTAAATTTCCATCAATTGATACCAGCATTGCAGTGGGCCCCCAGCAATTGGCCACAGCAAATTTGCGCCTTCTCTTTCTCCCTGTCTATTTGCCCTTCCTAAATTCTATCAAGGAAGATTTTGGGTGGCTCAAACAAGTCATCAAGCAAGGGACCACAACTGGGACTGAGAACCTCTTTGATTTGCTGCAGGCTGGGATCCACACCCTCCCAGCTGAGACTGTGACCAAATTCTATAGCCAGACTGACTCATTTCTCCCTGTGTTCCTTGACAAACAGCCAATCAATTAAAGGCTTAGTGTTTCCAACTTTTTTATATTCTATAATTTACTATTTGAGATTTATTAATTGTTGTTTTATATGAATAAGCTTCTTAGCACACAATCACATTCACTGGGACCATTAATGAAGATTAGTAATTTATTTTATATTAAATTTTTTATTATGGAATCTGAACTATCCTAAATTCTTGATACTTGATTATGTGATATGTATTTATATCACTTTTGTCAAATAAATATAAAAATCAAATTAAAAAAGGTAAATGTATAAGGTTAAAGTAGAATTGTATTTTATTAACATATATTATTATGCTTTTATGAAAACCTTCTCCAGGATTTATTTTGCAAAACTTGTTTGCTAAAATAAGTATTAGAAAAAATTTATAATAAAAATAATCTTAGGTTTTTATATTTATTAGAAAAGAGAGCTTTAAGGGCGCCTGTAATGAATTCTTTTGTATGTAACCACCCGGCAAAGGGGGTGGCGCACAACCTCCACCGCCACACCGTAGATGGTGAATACACCCTGATTGAAATATTCATGGCCGCTGGTAAAAGGAAGCGGGGTCAGGTGGGAGTGAAGCAGCAGCTTCTCTGGTGGGGCTGCAAACCCATAGATTCCCGCCAGGACTGGGGTGTCTTGGATTATGTGGTCAACCAAGTTGTACCCAGGGGGACCTTCTTCCCATCCAAGGAGAGCCTGTCCTCATCAATCCCAAGAAGGACCCCATCCAGGTCCTTGACGTTTGCACCCATCCCAAAGTAGAAAAGGAACCCCATGTAAACCACAAAGTGAAGCCTTTTCCCAGCAAAGGCTTCTGTAAGCTCACACAGCTTATTGAACATGGTACTAATCTTTTTCTCTTGCTTGGTCTTGTCAAAGATAAGATCTATAGCAAGAGGGTTCCCTGTCTTTTCAGCTCTCCAGGCCAGCCCAAAGTTGGCAAGGAGGATTTTGGTCTTCTTTACAGCTGTTGTGTCTTCAACAGCCAATTTTGATACCTTGTGCCTGAAGTTTTCCAATAGGTAAGAGATTGTATGCTCCAAGGGGAAGCATAAGCAAGCAGCCGCATGGGCCTGGCCTATCTCCAGTATGTTCTTGAATGAAAGCTTCTCCAGGACGTCCCAAACAAGCTAATGGAGTTTACATAGTAAACTCCACTGAGAGATACTGGGTCCAGGAGGACAAGTTAGGCATCCTTGTAGGCAGTAACTGCCCCCTTGGATGCCCCTTGCGTGCATCAGCTGACTAAAGCATCCTGGGACAAAGGGGACCAGGGCCCAGCGGAATATACTGTCTATGTTTTCTAAATAAAAGTTAGGTTTTTTTGAAATATTTATTAATTTTGATTATTAGGTTACCTTCACGTGTTTTCTCTTTGCCCACAGCCTCAACTGGCTTGGCCATTCTTGGCAAAAGCAGTTGGGCAGGCAATTCTGTATTCTCAGCTCTTGTTTACTTGGCTGACTTTAGATGTGCATACATCTCAGGGTTGTTGACCCAGATGGACGGCACAGAGAGGGCAAATGACTTGAACTGGAGGCCCTCAACTACATTTTTTTGAACATTAAGAAGATGATCAATTGTTATTTTGGGGATGTCTGGCATCTTGGCCTTAAATGCATTGACAGACACCCTGTCAATTTTGTCCCCAGTAAGGACAGCGGCCTTGACTTTTGCCTTGACCTTGGGGCCAATGTCTTTTATTTTTGCAATTGGTGAGTCAAGGTCCTTTAGCAGCTTAACCAATTCTCTCATATGATTTTTTACTAACTTTTCCATATGTTTTTATAGCTTTCACCCCAATAAAATCTTTTTTATTCTGATACCACTGCCTCCCTGTTTATTCCTGTTTTTTTTCCCATTTACTACAATATCTCATCTTTTTACCCATTGTGTATATGTTTTATACTTAACTCAATATGTGTTGTTTGCTTTGTGTTGGCATTTTTTTCTTAATTGCTGTATTATTTTTGCCACTTTACACAGCCCCTTGTGAAAATATTGACAACAGTTTGATGATCAGCTAAATTTGAATTTGAAAATTATAGGTTAATTGTGTTTAGATAAAGTTGTTACTGATCTGAATTTGAAACCTTAATGATACACTTTAAGCCAATCAGGAGCTGAGTGATAAAGTGATTGTTGTGCTATAAAGGGACATTCATTAATTTTTTGGTGCATGTGTGCTAATTAATATAATTGGCTGGTTGTTTTTCCATTGTGCGCCATTGCCATGTGGCAAGTTGTTGATGAACTAGTGTTAACCCAGCAGCTGATTGGGCACTAGTCCATCAACAACTTGCCACAGCAACAATGGCACACAATGGTAAAACAACCAGCTAATCATATTAATTAGTGTACATGCACCAAAGAATTATTGAATAACCCTTTATGTCACAACAATCACTTTATCACTTGGCTCCTGGTTGGCTCAAAGTTTATCATTAAGGTTTGAATTTGGATCAGTAACAACTTTATAAAACACAATTAACTTATAATTTATAATTCAAATTTAGCTTATCACCAAATTATGTTAATATTTTCACAAGGAGCTGTGTTTAAGTGCTAAAAATAACTGTGTTTGGGATCTAGATACATGGCATAGTAAATATATGATTTTATAGAAATAAGCTAAACATAAAGAATAAAACCAACTATAAACAAAGAGAAAATAAAAAGTCAAAATTCAAAATAAGGATAATATAAATAGAAAATGTTTGGAAACAGGGAGTTTATTAGGGGTGGGGAAGAGTGATGCCTAGTAGGAAGAATAGTGTGAGAAGAAAGGCGTAGAGGCAGTGCTGGCCTGGGGGGTCTGGGATGGGTGGGGCTGGAAGGTGGGGGGTAGTGATGGCAGGGGTGGAGGCAGATGATTTCACGTGATGGCCGCCATATACTGCTAGTTATATTCCTTGTCTGCCATTGCCTTGATTGGTTGATAGGTTGGATTGGCACAGGGTGTGAGGCGCTTGTCCTTCTGTGATTGGTTATTCATATTCACATGGAAGACAATTTGGGCAAACATGTCTGCCACCATTTGGTGACCAAAGAGAGAATTGTGGTCAAGGACCCCAAGATAGAGGTTGTTGAAAGCCTGAAGGCGGCGCTCCTGTACTGTGTCTCCAATATTAAAGAACATGACATCAACCAGATAGATGTCTGCATGGCCAGCTGGGTACATGGATGCCTGGTGCCCGTGTTGCTGGACGGCCTTGAGGGTGGTGGAGCTACCCTCCATCTGGTGGCTTAAGAAAACCTGGTGCTTAGAATTTGAGCCATCCCATGAGTTAAGCAATCCACTGAGGATGTGGCCGTACTTGTTGTCATTAGTAAAATCTTGGGTTGTCCAATAGTAGACAAAACCTTTAGCTGAAACAGCCAGAAACACACCAATGAATGTCCCCTTCTTGACCTTCTTCCTCCCTTTTTGGGTGGCGGCTCTTCTTTGGGCATCAAAATTTTCAAAAGCTATTGATAACTTATAGTGCAAGACAAACATGATGTCATTGGAAAAACTTGTCAGGCATTTGATCAGGGTGAATTCAATTGCCTGATCATATGGGGAATCCTCAGCGCCATCCCATTGGTTGCCGGCAACATTGGTCAACACCCTGATTGAAGCCACCTTTCTGTGCATCCACAGCTGTACCATGCACTCAGACACCCAAATGCCATGGTGCACAAGTTGCTTCCAGACCTGGGTCAGGGAAAGCTTTGGGTTCTGTTGCAAGAGATATAGCATAATTGGTTATGCCTTGTTGATTTGGGACTCAGGAGCCTTCTCGGGCTTCTTGGCCATCCTGATCAGATTTCTCTTATTCATTAAGTTATTGAATTCCTGCATTATTGTGGCTTGAGTGAATTGTAATTGGGTAGAAATCTGATCCCAGGACAGACCCTGCAGGTTCAGTGCCGCAATTTCCTGAAGAATCTGAGCAGTAATGATTCTGTGTTTGGGGCACTGGGCCGGGGGAGCTGAAGCCTGACTGGCTGTAGGGGGGCAGGTTGGCTGATGGAGGTAAGTTGTTCCAAAACAAGGTTGCTATCCTGATTGTTTGGTTGGTATGCAGCTTGTGCAGGGGTGGGTACAGGAGCAGGGGCAGAGCTAGACACTAGGTGACTGTTGAACAAGTCAAAGTCATATGGGTCAGGGGTTAGGTACAGGTCAGCTTCCTTGTTACCAGCCTCAAAGGCTTGGGTGTAAACGGATGCCTCCACGCCCTGAGCCTTGCCTCCATTGAAGCTGGCTTGGATGCTGGTGCTGTTGAAAATGTTGTTGCTGTTGAAAACCATCTTAAAATAAAACCTGGGATAAAATCACTAAAAGTAGAAGTTTATAATTTTATGATTTATTTTTATTTTAATCATCATCTCATATTTGGAAGGTTCTCAAAACCATTTTATACAAATCAGGAGCCTTGAAAATGAATAAAATGCCTCTGTTCCTAAATTGGATAACTATTGATTGGCTGATAAACTGTTATTTTTCTATTTTAGGCTGCTCATACTACACATCCTGTGTGGCTTCATTTTGTTTCGTGTTTGTGGAATCTCACTTCTAGATTGCTCAAATTTTGTTTCATTTTATTCCTTCTGTCAGTGCCTCATATGAATCCTGGTTGGATTATAATATACTCTGGAATAGCATTCATCCATCTCATTTGTTGCGTCAGTTCAGTTTGTTTGTGGTTTAAACTATGTTGCTTGATATTTGATATAATTTTGTTTATTGTTTGATGGTTCATTTATTAACCAAAAATATTTAAATTATTTGAATCCTGAATCTTGCGCAACTTGGATTTTGTTCAAATCTGAAATCATTTTGTTTAAATCTGAGGTATTTTTGGTTGTTGTCATAGCTTTTAAAACTACTGTAAAGTATCATTTCAAGCCACATAGTGTCCAAGTATGTTATAAAAGCCATAAAACTTTTCCAATTAGTGTCTTTCATAGGGAACAAACTTCTGATCCATGTTTAACATGAGGTGTGGCAATAGTTCTACCTACTATTTGGCAGTCAAGTCATTTATCAGAGAAATGTTTTCCCAAGATAAAGTAATTAAATATGTTAAAATAAATCACATTTTTTGGGATAAAAAGCTCTATTTTATTAATAAAATAGAGGGAAAAAGGTCAGAGATTTTACATTAAGGTTTATATTAAATTTTGTTGACATGGCCATATTGATGTCATTTTTTGGGTTTACCACTCTAAAAGCAAAGTAAAATGTTAATGAAGATTGTTCAACTATTGATTTCCTTAGTAAAATCATGTTTTATGGTTGACAATATAGCTGATCATTCTTATCAAAGTGATAGCATTGCTGGCACTTAGCACTTAACTATTAAGATCATGATCAGTGATATATTGGATCAAGAAAAAATATTTTCAGAAAGTGTGTCAAAAAGTAGGATCAACACTAAAAAGTTATTGGACTATCCAAAAAGACTTTTTGCTTAACTCAAGCCTCTAAAAATCACAAGCCAGGATCTCACAAGCCAAGTCTTTCATCTAAGACCACACAGCAATTGATTTTCAAATAAATAGCTAAGTCAACTTACCTTCAAGAAAGTTGACTTCAATACAAGAATACTTCATCATTCTGAAGTTACATACCAAATTATATAAAAGTTTCATTTCAAAAAAAGATCTTACCTAGTCTTAATTATTTCTTTATTGCAACCAAGTTTCCAGACTTGCCTGCCAATGTATCTTACAATACACAGGGGGCGCTTGATGAGTCACCCCTTGACATGTATAACAACATGAACCAATCTGATGGCAACGTCAAACTGCAGGCACTTTCTACTAATTAGGAGCACTACCAATTTGACCTGCTGATCCCTGCACAAGTTATTTCTTGGCTTTGAACCTTACATGGAACATGCCACCCCCTTGTGGCCTGATGGCTTTCCCCATATAGTATATCAATCACAAGATTCCACAATAAATGATACCTTATTCTTATTATTCTGTCCTTTCTATTGGACTGTTATCTTCCCCAAATCAAATACTGAATCCTCATGGTTCAGTTGCAACATCTTCTTCTGTAACTCTGATACAGTAATACAGTTGCAACAAATGTGTTCCCAACATTATTACATTCTTGCTGAGTTGAGTTGTACTTAACCTATAAAGTTAGAGATGCTATTTTCACAAGACATTAGGTTGTTTCTACTTGGAAAATCAAATCTAAGATATAGTTTTATACTTTTATTTCATCATCTCAAACTTTAAGCCCTGCAATAAGCTTGCTGAATTACTCTTCCTGTATTTATTTATTAAATAACCACAGTTGAAACCCTCTTTTTGTTGAATTGTTGGCTTATTATAGCTCTCTCATAGCAATAATTATCTCAGAGAATAAATTTTAGCCAACTTGAGTAATAAATTGTAGCAACTAATAGCCATAAATGTTGTATAGGAGTCTTATAATAGCACTGTAAACATTGATAAAGTAAAAGTTCTGGAATATCCCAAATTCTTTGTTGAGACTTTAGGATTAATTCAAGTACTCTTTTTTATTGAGGCCTGTAATTTTACAATAAAACCACAACATATATATCAGATTCCTCTATCAACTAATAAAACATCTAGTGTGATGTGGTCTGATTGCTTTCAATACAGGGTATTTAAAAGATATCAACTTGTTTTGGTTATTACTGTAGATTCAGAACCTAAAGGTAAAAATGTGGGATTGTCAAATTCTTTTGCGTGAACTCACCAACTTAATGGAATAATTTTCATCCCAGAACAACTTACTTTTTTATATAAAAGGATGAAAAATATTTCAGTAAGTTGGTGAGTTCACACAAAAGAATGACAATCCCACATTTTTACCTTTTGGTTCTGAATCTACAGTATCAGAACAAGGTTTACTGAGCCTGGCTTGATCTCGGTTGTGCTCCTTTTAAAATTAACAATAAGCTAATGTCGTCCTGGATTTCTTAAAATGCTGTGTAATTAAAGCATCCTTTGGTTTATCAATCTCCCTGTTGAATTATGGGCTTTTAGGTTATGAACATGCCCGAACTAGGTTTTGACGAGAAGCCATCTGGAATTAAATTTATTAAAAGTTAATTCAATTTGTTTTCAATAACTAAACCAACTGCTATAGTATGACTCTTGTGGCGAAGCGCAAAGCGTCCCAGTGATGGGCAGGTAGAAAATATTTCTAAAGCGATTTGCTTGTCAGAAACTAACCTGACACAGCCTACATCGCCTGGATTTAAAGTATCTGATCTTCCATCAGTAGAAAGATCTCGAGGATAAATCAAGTCAAATGTAACGTCTGCATACGTGTTATGACAATCAAGCCTAACTTTGAGTCCTTTCTCGATGCAACCAAGGCTAGATGCGCCTGATAGAACTGCGATTTGCGCCACAAATTCCTTGATGGGTAGAAGTGGCTCGACAGTAGCATCGCAACAAACATATCCACGCCGGACCTGCCTGGCAGTCAGGCCTTCGACGTGCAATCCAACTCTGTCGCCTGGGCCTGCGCAAGTGATACTTTCTTGCCTCTTTTCAATCAAAGTTACCTTGCCCCGAGCTTGGGAAGGCACCAGAATTATATCCATTCCTTCAAATAGCTTACCGCACTCGACTTTGCCGACAATGATGGCCCCAACTTCCGAGCTTTGAAATACATCTTGGACCGAAAGCCTGAAGGGTCCATCCTTAAGGGAACCAGTATTCAAGGGAATATCATCTATTGCATCTAATAATGAGAAGCCTTTCCGACCGTCATTTCGAATCCATCCATCGTACCAGCCAAGGCTTGTGGATGACGAGACAAGATTATCTCCATGGCTTCCTGAGATTGGAACAAACTTTACAAGGTTTGGGTTGTATCCGATTTCAACGAGAATTTCCTTTGTTGCATCCACTATAGAGCTGTACTGCTCAGCTGACCATTAGCATTCATCCAACTTGTTGACTGCAATGACAAGCTCACGAACTCCAAGATGATGAGTTAATACAAGGTGCTCACGGGCCTGACCAGAGGCCGAGAACCCCAAAGTGAACTCCTCCATAATCGCCGAAATCACAAGGAGAGCTGCATGAGCCTGTGAAGCCCCTGTAATCATATTTTGAAGGAAGTCGGGATGTCCAGGTGCATCAATGATCGTTATTAACCGGGATTCGGTTTCTATCCTCCAAGGGGTTGAATCATTGTGTTTCTCCTCATCATCTCAGCTGAGATGCTGGATTAAGCAAGCGCGAAGATAATGGCTCAAAACTCAATGGGTTACTGGACCGATCAGCAGCAAGTTTATTCAGGACCCAGGCATATTTCGCAGGCCTTTTGGAATCGATGTCAACCGCCTCCAGCTCATACTGCGATAAGATTAATGGGTCAATGCCACCTTTTTGATACATCAAGTTGCCTATAGTTGTTGACTTTCCGCTTCCCTCATGACCAATTACAACAAGGTGTATATCATCTTTCAATTCTTGCATCATTTTCTATAAAGAATTATTAAATAGTTTTTTCTGAGTGAAACATTAAGTATTGTCAAAGCTTCGTTATTTTAATTAAGTTCAAACTCTAGATTGCTGGCGAAAAGAAATAATTATATCGAAAAGGTTTAAAAAATTCGTAAGGTGAGCGAAAGGAGTGACTTCGTAAAAACTTTCCTCCAGAGGACTAATCAATATTTACATATACATTTTTGTAGCTTGATCCTTTCAAAAAATGCCCAGCTTAGCTAAGCTTAAAGACCTGGTTCAAAAAATCTGGTCAACAAACCAAAGATCAACAGGTCATAAATCTCTTACTCCAATTTCGATTTATGTCAGTAATGCAAAAGATTGCAGAGCTGTGCACGACTACAGCTGAGGTTTAAATACACCAAGGTGCTTTATCAAGGCCGAGCGAGAGCGGTGGGTCTGATTGGACTGCGAGCTGGGGGGTTTGGAATTGTCTACGTCAATCGTGGGGCTTGTTTTAATATGCTATATGATAAAAAGGTATTGTTAAAGTTTATGAATATATTTAGATTCAAATCGGAAATAAGTGTCCACATTCAACTCGTGAGTAGGGCTGCTTCGGCCAAGCCCGACCAGCCGTAGCCAGTTTCTGGCTCTGAGCCCCTCTCCTTAAAACATTACATTCTAACTTTTTAAATATTAGTTTATTCCGGTTTGACTGTAGCGGCCAAGAGCCGGAAGCTAGCCAAAGCTGAGCCGAAACATTCCTGCTTTTGGGTCGGGAATAGGGGTCTTGATGACCGAGTTCATTGATTTTTTATCAATCCCGATTTAAAAGCTGCTCAGTTTTATACCATCCAGGATCGATTTAAAATCAAAATGGTCCTCTTACGAGGTCAATTATGCTGTTATGTGACAACTTTGTAAGGTTTTAACCAATTTTTTATAGAAACACAAATTTTATTAAGGTTCAGAGGTGGCATCCAAAAGAGACACAGTTGTGTGGGGAGGGAAGTGGGGTTGTTAATAGAGTGGGGCCGCATATCAGAGGCCCTCTGTGTGCCTGTCCTTCCATTGAATTTCAGTATTCTTTTACCAGCCGGAAAGATCCAACGATAGTTTCATTTATTTTCTATTACCTTGGACTGCGTGTCCAGACTCATCTGTCCTGAACATCATATTATTCATCAGGGTTCGATGCTTCTATTTCATAATGGCCACCTGATTAGGTTTTGTCAAAGATAACACTAATTCAGGTGGTATGCTACCACTCTTACCACTATTAGTTCTCTTCTCAGGCCTTACATGAAGAAGATGCCAAATTTTGGACTGAATCTAACAAATAAATCAAGCATTGCAGTAACCTCTGTCCAGAAGTGGATCGTTATCACACATCCAAAGAATTTGTGTTCTAGGTCTGCATTCTGGTAGACATACAGGCCACATTGCCAAATAAGATAGTCCTCTGGAAATGATGCTTCTGTCCAGAATGCTTCATTAAAGAACTGCCAGGTTAGAGTTTGAGTGTCTGTGATCACTATTGGGATATGGGGAGGGTAAAAGGGTTCAACCAAAGTCTATACTGTTGTGGTGAACAGATAATAGTAAATATGGGACACAAGAGAGTTAGCTTTATTTTTTCAGTTGAGAAACATTTAAGAAAAATGTGAACTAATCTGATAATTAACAAATAGTGACTCTAATGCTTCACTGAAACACTCTCCACTATATTCATACTTAGTACACTTTGAGACAAACTTTATTAGCTGATAGAGAGTTGCTCTTGCTATCAAGGTCTTCAAAGTAGTAATTGTGGTTGTTGTTTAAATCTTTAGACAGTGTAAGGGCCTGTTCATCTAGTTTGGAGTTTTTGAAATACTTATTATTGATAATGTTTCTCAACTTAAGTACTTGCTGACCAACAGAGAAGGTAAGTGTCACAAGTGACAAGTTCCTGTTAACATTGCATGTGCTAGAATCCCAACTATGTAATTCAAATCCCAAAACCTTGCCCGGCTGCCTGCGTTTTTTTGGGCTTGAACCAGAGCCAAATTCAACTTTGGAAAAACTCCTGAGACCTACCAACCTAGAGTTATCTTCACCAAAGCCTCACCTGAATAAGGATCCTATTAGTCTTGTCAATGAGAGCACAGGCCTGGCCAACAATCCCGAGCTAACTGGGCCACCACTGTTAAATAATTGAAGAAGCTTTCTGTAGAATGTGGGCCACCTAAGGATGACAAATCCTGCAGCTAAAAAGAGAAATTTGAGTTTCCCCATTCCAACCCAGACAATGAGATATCCCACAAGCAGGACGTCACTGAGGGTTGCCAAACCCTGGTAGATGGTACCACCCAGCCCAAGGGGGATCACAAATTTTTTCCCATGGCAGATGGCTGTACTTATACCCTAGGCCACCAGGAAGTTGCCCATTGCCAGTCTTGCAATAAAGTGATATGAACCTTTGGTTCACCCAATTCATCCCATATTTGATTTTAGTTCTCTTTTATTTGCATTCTAACCCCTGTGGCTCCACCCCTCACATCCATCAATCCCAAGAAACCACAGACTAACTGCCTGAACTATATTATCCACCAGGAGCTCTATTTGACCCAGTACATTTCACTGGATACCCACCTAACCTGGCATATTCAGAGTTTACCTT
This sequence comes from Entomophthora muscae, assembly GCA_014839935.2. Classification (NCBI taxonomy): domain Eukaryota; kingdom Fungi; phylum Entomophthoromycota; class Entomophthoromycetes; order Entomophthorales; family Entomophthoraceae; genus Entomophthora; species Entomophthora muscae. The sequence goes on from QTSX02002276.1 coordinate 97,310, forward strand.
AGAGTAAATCCTACTCTACAACCATGAGGCCAGGACCAGGGAGACTGAAATCATCAGCAGAGAAAGAACTTGGGTCATCATACCTCCCCTGCTGTTCTGCAACAAGTGCAACTACCTGCCCGCCTATCTAGTTCCAATGACACCACCCCTCACCCTGCGACCCAACTGCCCGCAGGAATATGTTACAACCAATGAATCTACCTCCACTCAAATATTTGAAGTTATGTACATCACCCTCACTGGCCTTATTGATTCAATGGTGCCTGCCAGCAGACCCTGGGCCCTCCTGGGCAAATCATTATCTTATATTGTAAAGTTATCTCCAATCTTGTGGTGGGCTCTTCCCTCAGGACCCGTGGGCTGTTTGCCTGCAAGTTCTCAATAACCCCCCACAGGCTGGATCCCTGACATTAAGCAGTTGATGATATCAGAGAATTGATACACTCTGAGTCTCTGGGTAAATCTCTTGACTCTGTAAATATGTCAAAATCATCTTCTACAACTGAGCCAAATGGAATAAGTCTCCCACAATCTAGAATTACAGATAAAATGGTTTCTTCCAAAACTACTCCTGTGAAATTGGCTCCACTATCAAGCAATAAAAAGACCCTCAATTCCTCAAAGATTTCAAAACCTCTGATTCAAGCTGAAGATAATAATGTGGATACATTAAGATATTCTTTGAGATTGCATAAGCTGCCTAAGGGTATAAATACCTAGCCTTTTTATTATCAATAAACTTATCTTTATTTTTCTCTAAGTAAATACTTTTGAGTGTGATCCTTTTGAATTTTAAGTGATTTGACCTCAGTTTAAAAGATATTCACTGACCTCAAATTTCAGTCTAGTTGATTCAGTGTTTAGGTTTCAACCATTGTATTAACATTAGCAAACAATAGCAGTTGCCTTCTCTAGCTTTGCCAACATTTCATTTCTTTTGAAGAGCTGGCTCAATATTTGTTGAAGTCAACTCCTTATTGCTACTTTGCACAAAGATCTGACAGGTGGGCCTTATGATCTTGATTGGCTTTGATTTTATTTGTGATTATGCATACATTTCTGGGGTAGGACACACCACCTCAAAAACGCCATCTCACAAAAACGTTATTTTGAAATACACCATCTCAAAATTTGGCTATCTCAATTTTATAGTAAAACACCATTTCAATTTATGGCATCACAACTAAGAAAAAGAAGTTTTAACATTTTAGATTTTGAACTCCAAAAATAACCAAAAAAATTCCCCAAAAATAAATTTTAAAAAACATTTCTAGGCTTAAAAAAGCCTCAGAATTCAAAATCTGCAATAAAAAAGTGGATTCATTTAGTAGCAACAAGGTTGTGTAAAGCCCAAAAGTTAAAATATATCAAAAACAACTATTTTCATTTATTATAAATATAAACTATACTTTAGAATAAGCATAGAACTGTACCAAATACTAACAAAGTCAAAAAATAATTAAATTAAAAGAAATAAGAGAGAAGATAAAGTAGTGTTTATTGGAAAAGGACTCAAACATTGGTTGAAAGAGCAACAGAGATGACCTAAAGATGCTCAAGCTTTCTATCCTTGGGATAGTATACAAGAACCACCTTGCTAATTTCTATATACTTTTTCACCACTTTGGTCTGCTTAGGGGTTGCCCTTAGTCTTTATGTCAGTCTTGAAGAGGCGGGCAGAGATGGCTTGCTGAGTCTTGAGATGCATCAAGATTTTGTTGAACTTAGGCTTCTTAACCCTGACTCTAGTTGCAAATTGGTTATGCCACCCTTCAAGGGAAGATGTGTTCTTGATTAACCTGTCTTTGATCTGCTTGAAGCAGTTCCAGGTGATTGAGTCACCGCCTTTTCTGATGTAGTGTGCTTCTTGAAATACACCAACCCACTGAGTCTCAAAATACTCAATGAAGGGCGCAAAGGCTGCCTGGTTGGCAATAATATAGGGATGGCAGAGGAGGGCATTGTAGAAGGCATTGGTTTCCCCCTTTTTAACCAGAGCAAGGGCAGCAAAGGTGCTAAATATGTCCTTGGCTTCTTTGTTGCCTTCTTCATTTATGAGCTCATGCAGATTGAGCACTTTTGGAGGCAGCAGCAGAGCACCTGCCAGAGGTGAAAGTAGCATCCCTGGGAGGAGCTCTCAAAGACTCTAATAAAAGCATTGGCCTTAGCCTGATCAAAATCCACTACCAGATATTCATGGTAGGGAAGGATTTCCAGCTGCTTCTTGGGGTTGGGTGTCTTCATCCTGGAACTGGGACTTCTTCTTGCGCCCTCTAGTCTCCTTGGGCTCCTCTTTGATGGTGGGGAGGATTTCATCAAGATTGTTCTTCATTATTGTGAGAGCACGGACATATCTTTCCTGATTCTTATTTGAGAGGAAGTAAAAGACCAGGGGAAGAACTAGATTGCTCACCTGCCCAGGGATATTTAAAGCTAGCTGAAGAGCTTTAGGCAGATGAAAAAGGTACTATCCAAATCCAAGTCTTGCATTTCAAGAAGTTGTGCAGATTCTGGCTTGTGGTAAAGCAGATAATGCACTCATGTACATTTTGGCTGTTGTTGTGAAGAAGGAATCTCTCTTTATGACAAGATAGTTTTTATTCCTCAGTCAATATCAATTGATCAATGGAGGTTGCACTGACGCCTTCAGTGCTTAGAGCACATCTCTTATCAGTGAGATATCTCTGGAGTTTAGAGGCGTCACCAACAGATGCAAGTTGGGAGTCATTGAGGTTGATAAGAGCATTATTGACTACCCCAGCTGAGGTTTTATCTCTGGTGGTTGGGGTGAACTGGCAAAAAAACTAGCAGATTATTTGATATAGTGGGTGAAAAGGCTCAGTACAGTCATGGCCAATAGTTTGGGCTTTAAATCTTGTAAACCCATATGTGGTGAGCCTTTCAGGGCAGTCAATGTTATCACATTTGAAGTGATGTCAACAGATTGGTTTCTTCTTGTCATTACAGCTGAAGCTGTATCTCTTTTATACAAAGCTAGCTCCTCCCTTTTTAGACATGATATGGTAGCTAAGAGGAAAGGTAGCAGGCACAGAAAATGCACCATTTCTGTTGCAAATGTTATGTACTGTTTTGATATTCCAGAGCTCAATTTGGTCATCTGCAGGAGCACCAGGATCAGGCTCCTGCTCCTCTTCAGGCTCTAAAATGGAATCAGAGTGGGGGTTAAGTTGAATAAGTTTTCCTGAGGATCTGATGGGAAGTATACAAATAGAGAGTGGGGAGGGGGTGGGGCTGGTTTTCTCAGGCTCTGGGGATGGTGTGGGGGTCTTGGGGGAGCTTTAGCTTTAGAAGGCTGCTTCTTGGGTGTGGTTTTTGGCCTTGGAAAGAGTGGTCTTGGACTTGGAGGCCTTGGACGCAGTTTTGATGGTAGGCTTGGGAGGCATCTAAAAGTGAATTAGTATCAAAATATGGGCATTTTGGGGACATTTTTCAAAGAAAAAATGGTAGTATTTTAAATAATAAAGTAGTAATTTTTTTTTACATATAATCATAGAAAAAGTAAAAGTATATAATATCAAAATTTTAATGTTTATTTTTTAAAAAATATTTTTTATCAGTAACACAAGTAGGCAAAACTTTGAGTTTTGAATGAAAACTTGCAGTCAAAATGGTGTTTTTGAAATGGTGTAATTGAGGTGTTATAGCTCAAAAACATAGTGTTTTTGACCATTTTTTATATTAAATTAACAAATTTACAGTGGGGCTACCTCAACCAGCCCAAAGAGTAAAACTTGAATATAGTGAAAACTAGCTTGTAAAACTGGGATCAAAAGGTACCCAGTTGTTTATAGAAAATCCAAAAAATATATAATTGCATATTTTTATATGTTTTCTTACATTTTTTGCTTAAGTGGTTTTAGATGTGAAACTATACTTTTTAAAAGTGGAAAGAAAAATTACAATAGGGGAATTGATATAGTGTAGCCTTGCATTATTTGTAATTTCCACTTATTTCCCCCTAATTATTGTGCACATCAAATATGTTGGGTAGTATGAAACCCAGTGGAATTTGAAGTGATATAAATCAAAATAGCATAATCATCACCTTCCATAATAAAGTCACTATTAAAATATTTTATCAAGAAAACTTCTATCAATGTATCTATATATACTGTCAATTAAGAACCTGAACGTAAAATGCGGGATTGTCAAATCTTTGGTCCAAATTTCAAATCACTTTTGCAGGCAACTCAGCTGAGTGAAAAATAAAATATTTAATAAAATTAACTATTTAATTTGGCTTTTTTTTGATTTATTTAAATTGGCAAATTTCAAATCCCTTTAGCAGATAACTCAACTAACAAAAGAAAAAACACAGCAAACAAATGCAGGATGCATGAACCAGAAATTTGGGATTCTAATGTACGGTTTGAGATTTCCTGTATGTCAAAAAAATCATAGACATCATGTAAAAATTAACAAATCTGAAATTGCAGGATTGTCAAATCCAATCCAAATTTCAAATCAAGAATGAGGTGAATTAAAAAATATAATTTGGGGGTGTCTCAAAAAGGATGCTAAAAAATCTAGAGTGGATTTGTGCTAATTCTTTTAGGAATCATAGGCATTCTCAAAAATCACCATATTTGTCAGAAACCAATTCCTGACATCATTAATTATCCTCAAGGGACTGTTAAATTGTTCATAATTATGGTATAGGATTTCCTAAGGACATCTCAACAATTTCCCTGATTATTCAATTCCCCTGATGATTGTTTCACCTCCAGGGTATTGTGAAACTCTATATTATTTCATTATCAAAACCCAACTGCAATGATTCACACTTGTGATCAACTTAGCTCAACCCCTTGCTCCTGATACATAATAAATGTGATTGAGATCTCCTGATGTTGGACCTTATGGTTATTTAAGTGAATAATGCCCTTATTTGATTCTTGTTTGTTTAATAAAACCTTTATCCTGTTCCCAATTCCCAGATTTACTGCTTGCTACAATAGTTTGAAATAGGAAACCTAGCTAGTGCCTAGAATGCTTACTATCAATATTGATGGTGGCTTGGGTGTATTAGCTTTGCTACTATATATGACTCTCTTCTTGATCTCCTACAACACCAACTTGGTCCTCTTAGTTGTGATTCCTGCTATGAAGGATGTGAGCGCTACTGCTGGGTTGATGAAAATGGCCACCTTGCCTGAAATCAATATGGAATACTGGGTGGAGTACAGAGACCTTATTCTGGTGAAGTGGGTCCCTGACAATATTCTATTTTAGGATGGCTAAAATTTAGATGCTTGATTACAGTAGATTTTAGAAAGCGCTAATAATAAAGTAGAATTATATATTACAATCTATTTTTATCATATTGCCTTTTTTAGTATGTTGATGGTTCATTTGCTGTTGATAAGGTACTTGCATTTAATTGGATAGTTTCACCTCCAGTTGCCTTGGCAATAGGAAATCAAGTTGCCTCTGCAAGGCCAGCTCTAGTTGCAGAGGCAAATTGATTTCCTATTGCCAAGGCAATTGGAGGTGAAACTATCCAATTAAATGCAAGTACCTTATCAACAGTAAATGAACCATCAACACAACAAAGAAAAGGCAACATGATAAAAATAGATTGTAATATATAATTTTCTCTATTATTAGTGTTTTCTAAAATCTACTGTAATCAAGTATCTTTAATAGCAATCCATTAGCACATAGTGTATTAATCTGGTGATGTTTCACTTTGAAGTTTTTTCTTTCACACCTTACTACTTATTTCCTTTAAAAGAAGTTTTGTTTGGCCCTTGGCTACGCAGAGGCCAAACAACTTTTAAAAAATTCTGCGTCATCAGGAGGGTAGCTCATATATCATTATATGATTTTGTGGTTGCTATATTAGTGATTTAGAGTGCAGAATATTGCATCATTTCCAGTTTAGACAATTTTACATTTCACTTAATTTCATGTCTAAACATGGTTGTTGAGATTGGATTTTTCATTTGATTTTATACAGAGTGGATATTCTTGATTTGGGTTGATTTTTTCTAGTTTCTTACTGTACATTCAATTTGGATTCTAGCTACTGCAATTAATATCTGAGTTTACTAGTGGCATTCAAAGATGATTTGAAATTTTGTTCTTGGATTTGAAAGTCCTGCAATTCCAAAAAACATAGTGAACTTAATGAAAATGGTTGATGGATTTGAACACTACAAATCTGATTCCAGTTGATTCATTTTGTCCATTAGAAATATGCAGTTCAACTTAAACTTTGCAAAGTGTCTATGAGTTCCTGCATTTTTAAAAATCCAAATAAAAATAAAAAATTCAATTTAATTAAAAAAGGCTAATCCTGCAAAAGTGATCCAAAATTTGGACCAAGGATTTGACAATCCCGCATTTTTATGTTCAGGTGCTGAATTTACAAAATGTCACCAACAAACACTTGATTGAAGCAAATTTTGCTGTCAGTGCCAGGAAGGCAACTGTCAGCATTTAAACTGTCTACATGTCATCTTTTTCATTTTGACAATTCCCAAAAAACATTTTTTATTTTTATTGTATTTTTTTACTTTAAATAATTGTTTCTAATGTTAAAAGTTAAATTATGATTTTAATATCTAAGTTTTTAGTAAAATTATAAAAAGACCCAAAATAAAATTTAGGATTGTCAACATGAAGAATGTTGCATGCAGGAAGTTTAAATTCTGACAGTTGCTGACAGTAATATTGACAAGCTTGTGCTAACACAAGATCAGAAAGCCACTTTGCTTGGTAAATAATTTCTCCTACATGATGATGGCCAAGAAGCACAAAACTGTCTTTTGTACTTTTTAACACAAGAAAATCTTACACCCTTCTTAAAATGTGGCACCGTGCTTGCCAATGGCACATTTACATCTTGCCTAACACTATTTTACTAGCTTTGGACTATTAATGGCCAGGTTAAAGAGCATACTGTTCCCTTTCTGTTCTTCTTTCTCCCTAATAAAAGGGAGGATACTTATATCCACACTCTTATCATCCTCAAGAAAAAACTGGATGACATCTTGCCCACACTTGATGAAAAGCCAACTGAGAAGAGGGGCCGCAAAAAAAGAAGGTCAACCCAGAGACCACCCAGGAACAGGCCATAATAAAAAAGACGTCAGAGTCTCCTCCATATCATTCAACTCTGATGGTTGACTTTGAGGCTGCACAGGCCAACACTTTTATCAAGATATTTAAGAGCATGTCCCAAGGCTTCTTCTTCTACTACTACCACCAGGCTCTGCACAAGAACCTGATGAAAAACCCAGCTCTCAATAAGCTGGTGTTCAAGGATATCACAAAGGAGGCCAGAAATATCTTCAATTGCTTTGCTTTGCTGCTCTGGTCATGATCAGAAAGGAAGAGGTTAATCTTTTCTATGACAAGCTTCTTAAGGAAAATTACATTATTGAGCACCAAGAATAATTTGCTCTCTTTATCCAGTACTTTGAGCACTAGTGGGTGGGTGTATTCCAGGGGCATTCCTGCATCTACAAGGGCAGTGACACAATCAATTGAAACTGTTATAAGTAGGTTAAAGAAGGAGTAACTAAGATCACCTCATCACTTGAAGGTTGGTACAATCAATTTTCCCATCTAGTTAGGGTAAAAATCCCATGTTTAATTTGATTATCAACAAGCTGAAGAGTCAGCATACACACAGGAACCAACTATATCATCAGGTCATCAAAAAAAAGCTGTTGTAACCAAGCATGCTGGCCATCATGTCAAGTTAGCAAGTGTTACTAAGGAAGTTTTGGCCTATTACACCAGAGAAAGACGCCTTACCCATCTCAAAGGCATTTGCCACGGCCCTTAGAGCTAATGCATAAAACATTTTCTTATTTAATAAATTTTTTCTTTCAAATATTTGATTTTCACTCTATTTACTTTATTTTTAGTATATAGATGCAAACATAGGAACAAATTTCAATATGAAAATATCACAGTTTTAGGGATATGTTAGCTTTGGAGCTTTACACACTATAGCCAATACTAGCTAGCCCCACAATTTTATTACATATTTGAAATTCTTGGATAATTTTGAGTTTAGTCATATGTTTTTTGTTATCTTTAATGTGTATATATACATGTTTAATATAGAGTCAAAATTTAATACAAAAATATCACAGTTTTGGAATATGTTGAATTTGAAGTGTTGTACACTATAGTTGATACTAGCTGGCTTCACATTATTATTGCAGATTTTGAAACTTTGGATGATTTTGAGTCTATCCATATGTTTTATTATTATTTTTGAAATGTTTTTAGTGCTTTTATTAATATTTCAAGTTATCTGGCGTGGTTTAGCCAAAAATTTGAGATAAGATTTCTAGATGGTGTATCCTACCATGAGGTGGGATACACCATCTCAAAAACATCATCTAAAAAGACCTCATCTCAAAATAATTTTGAGATGACATTGGGATTTACATCAGAAAAATTAAAAAGAAGCTTGATAAAAATTATTAAGTGGTTAAATTTTACATAGTGGTTTCTAACTTGGCATCTCAAAAACTGAATCACAACATTGCTATATCAAATCAAAATAAAAAGAGTGTTATCCAAATAATATTTTTGAGTATAAAAACACTTACTAAATACTTTAAAATACAGCATCTTAAAAAAACTGCATCACAAAAGCGCTATCTTGATCAAAATAAAAAGTGTGTTATCCAAATAAGGTGACCAAAACTTAGTGAATTCAACTGCAGAACTACCAATCTTTAAGCGCCGCCTTAAACAAACAAAAAACACTGCCTTGCCAACTTGTAAAAGTCTTGGGTGCCGCCACGTTGCCTTGCAAATATTTTTTATGTTGCAGTAGCGCTTTACTTTTATATTTAGCGCTGCAACAGCGCAATATTTTAATCCCCAACATACAAACTCCACTAATCAATAATATTTCTATAAGCACTAAATTTTGAAGATAACTACAATAATTAAAGTTTAATATAATTGAAAATAAGAACTAAAAAATAATAGAAACAATAAAAAAGGATAGACAAAGCAAGTTTATTGCAAGAAAAGGCAGGCTCAGTGAGATTGGTCCCTTGTGTTGCAGGTGCCTTCACACTGCTGAGCAAAAGATGAGGCAGGAGGAGAGGATTGATGGTTGAAAGGAGGAAATGCTTGGCAAGGCGCTGAATGTTGATTACTAGGTGCTCATGGGTGGACATCATGTAGTGGTTGTTGTCCAGGCGCTGGCGCATGTAGGCTAATATTACCAACATTTGGGTCCAGGCTAACTGGGAGTTGCAGAACATTGAAAATCAGTTGCAGAGGGGAAGGCAGATCTGACTGACTGGCACCAAACAGCCCCAGCCACCACAAGCAGAAAACACAGCACGTATGGTGAAGCAGTCCATCAACGCATCTTCCATGTAGGAATAGGATAGGGGTAAGGGGATGTGGACACGGAGCTGGTAAGCCAGGGAGCAGTAATGCTCCAAGCAACAACCGGTGTACCTGGGCTGACCAGGCTGGCAACTCTCAGGAGGATACCACATAAAGTGGCAAGTTGCAGCAGCCAAAGGAAGGTACAAAGAAGAATTGGCAGTACCAACTGCATGAAGAAACACCTCTAATGTGGCGGAGAAGCAACATTTGGTATTGGCTTGGACGGGCAAGTACAAGGTCTAGTGGAAGCTGAGATCAAACACAAGCTACAGAGTCCAAACTCAAGCTACCTCATTAATGTACTCATTTCAAATAGCAATTGTGTGAGCATGCTGGGCAGAGATTTCACTGGGAAGCAAGGTAGCTGACTGCAAACCTAGATGCACCTCAGCGGCCAAACAGGAGGCATTGTAGCAGCTGTGGTATTGCTCCTGTGAAATCCCTGGCTTTTTGACTTGGCAATTCAGCCATCAATCTTATTGATTGGAATCTGGAAAGATACTCAGAATAAATTGATGTTTGGCTTGGACGCTGATGCCCTGGCAATATTTGGTGGCACTAAGGCCAAACCGTTTCAAGAATTAAGAATGATCTTTCCTGACCCAAAATCATTAGACTAATCCACCTTTAATCCAATCTGAATCAAGTATCTACATTTGATCAATCCAGCAGTGGGGCAGCACAACTCTAAAATATCCAAGTGCTTCATAGGAGCTGAAAACTTGGCTGTTAATGCACTTTCATGTGCTTATCTCAATTATCATAACCACAATAGTGGTTAGTCCATGGTTTAATCCAGTTATGCTTACATTAGCTGGGGTTAAATCCCAAAAACTCCTTGATATATTTTTCATATGTTATTTTACTATACTCTGCAATGAAGTAGATTCCACCCATAGGACATGAGATGAATGGACTGGTTTTCAGGAAGAAAGCCACAATAGCAGCTTGGCACTGCAGCTGGCATCACGCTTGCCTTAGGATAAGGTCAGGAGCAGAAATGATGCAATAACAACAACTCTGCAATGGAGCATTGGGTGAGATGCCTTTTGGTGAAACACTATTCAGTAAAACCCCAATACTTAGGCCAGCCTGGCCCTAGGATTCTTAGGTCAATTACCCATGAGATAACAATCCTATAAAAGGATATTTTTTAACAATAATAAGGATTCAACTCTTGCTCTCTTCAATTATACTCTTCCTTAAGGTTTATTTGCGTTTATAGATAGTAAGACTGTGTTTTGGTCTGCCTCAAAAAGAAAAAGGTATTTTGAAGTTATTAGCAGTGTATTGACGTCCTTAGTCTTCAAACAAGGAGCTGATACTTTCTTCCCTAAAAGCAAACTGACCAAATCTCCTCTTTCCAAAGTCAAGATTTGGTGCTCACTACAGGGGGTATAAATCAATGCATGTACCCCTTCTTCAAAACAGCAAAATGTCCCAAGAACCCATGGATACCACATTGTCCCCCAAGCCCATTTGCCGTACCTCCAGTTCCTTTTCCAATGTGGCCGCCCCAGTGGAATCTATGACTCCTTCTGTTGAGGGTATTACCATTGGCAATCAAACTATGGTAGTATACCAAGATCCATTAACTCTACCCCACAACAGAGTGGCACAGGTTTCTCAATCCCTCCTCTATGGCTACCAAGCCAGCCCAACTAGTAACATGGACTCTGCCTGCTCTCTGTTTTATTGAGCACATAATCAAGATGACCTCTTCCTGGAATATGAACGCCTTTGCGCTATCATTACGGCAACATTCATGAGTCAGAATCTAGACCTCACATACATCAAGGAATACATTGCAAAATTCCTTTTGCCCACAACTTGCACTTCACAAATGGTTATCTCTTGTCAACAGATTGTATTGTCAAGACCTTGCCATACATGCAGAAAATGTTTCAAATAATTATGCCAAACTGCTCCACCAATTAGAGATCTTGTTTCACTGAAGCCTGTAAGGCTATCATGACTAACTGATGCCATTCAGGTTAAACTCAAACCAGACTAGAAGCCCTGACTTGTGAATTAGACAAAAACCTTCCTGGAATTATTGAAGCGCACCTTTGGGACCACGGCCTGACCACTGAATGGATTGAAGCAGTAAATTGTTGCTGTTGTCAGATTGAGGAATCCACAGCCGCGTCTTCCACTCCTGTAATTGGTCCAACTTCACACAAAATAAGGGAAATACAAGACAAAGTTGAAATACTACAAACTGATGTTAGCCACATCACCACTTTGGCCATTTTTGATGGTCAACAAATCCACATTACCTCCCTTCAGACTGATGTGGATGGCATCATGAATTCTAACAACAAATTGTTTGATCAAATTGCTGAGTTAAAGAATTAAGTGAATTTACAACAACTACAAAAGATCAATGATTACCAGTCTGCTCTTGAAATAGCCAAAGAGGAGATTCAGAAATTTCATCAATACAAGGCTAATCAAGCCAGATGGGAAAGCTTCATCATGGACCACATCCAAAGCCTGGAGGATAAGCCAAGCTATATGAACTATAAGCCTCCTGAGATATTTTAATGTGAACTGGGCTACAAATCTACTTCCGCCAGTATGTCCATAGCAGAACAGTGTACCATCCCAAACATCATGATGACAATACCATCTAATCCAAGTGCTAGCAGACAGTCTCCTCCTCAAAACTCACAATGTAGTAATTTGCCTTCCCAAATTTCCTCGCAAACTCCACCTCTTCAGAGCACTGGCAATAGATTCTAGGTTGGTGTACTTCCAAAGTTTGATTGCCAATGGAATGTGCACACCTTTTTGAGATTATAAGAGATGGCAACAGTAGGAGCGCCAGACACCAAAAGGGCATATCTAATTATTAATTTACTTGACCCTATGAGTAGAGATATAATAATTCCAAGTCTATCTACTGGCAATATAACCTACCAAGACGCCAGAAGTGCCATTCTGAGAGAATTTGGAAGTATTGTTTGCATGATAGAACACAAGTATCTCTTTTCTGATATTGAGTTCAAGATCAATGCAACACTTTCTGAGTTTGCCAACCAATTTTATCATGAAGTCCAAGTCCTCCCAGGAGCCAGTGCAATGATGGAACACGGCGCCAAGTTAGCAATGAAGAACGCTGTAAAACCTTATCAGGAACTTTATTGGGCAATGGACCTCTTTCTGGGTCAAGAGTTTACCATGGTGCAAATGTTGGACTATCTCTGCCATTTAGTTGCAACCCAAAATGCACCCAACAAAGAAAAGCCCAAATATAACTGTCCTGCCAACACTAGCACACCAGCAGCTGGAAGTACCAAAACGTGCCAAACTCAAGAGAGACAAATTCCTCTCACAGGTATCACTGGCTACCGCTATCAAAATAAGGGACATTATTCCACAAAATGCCCTAATAGACAGAAATTACATGTGGTCTACGCCCCTGCCAAAGAGCAGGGAAAAGACCAAGCTCAGTAGAAGAGAGATATTCTACTGAGCTTGAAATCAAAATCCCTTCTGATAAACCATTTATGCTAGTCTCCCTGCCAGTGCTCTGCAACAATGTTGAAATTGCTGCGCTGGCCAATCCTAGTCTGTCATGCCTTGATAAAACTGAAATGATCACTACTGAGTTATTTGTCAAGGATGAGCCCATTGATCATCTTCACCAAGTTATTTTAAATGATGTTTGTGCTGTCTTAACCCAAAGTCAAAGAGTGGCCTTGGAAGAAGAGGGAAAGGCCATAGTAGCTCAGTCATACACACAGCAAATTATAGAGATGAATTCAGGTGAACCTCTCCAATATGAAGATACCCCCATTTGGAGAATGTCAGTATTGTGCTGCCTTTCAAAGAAATTGCAAGCCACTACCCTGGTGTTATTGATTGTTTGATGCAGTTTGTGGAAGCATCAAATAATCCTTCAATCCACTTAGTAAATGAAAATTCTACCTATTCTGATTGCACCTATTGCAATATTTTGGTCAACAAAGTCAAGGTCCAAGCCATAATTGACAGCGGTGCTCCGGTCAATATAGTGTCCACTACTTTGGTTAAACAACTGAAAATAGCGCCCAATATAGATTATTGTAAACAATTTGGCAATGTGGGACTAGTACCCACTGTTTCCCAAGGAATGTACAATGTGCTATCACTACAATTTGGATCTCTTACTGTCTTCTCCTGCAATTTTATTTCCTCACAAGGATTTTGACATCCTCATAGGCACTCAGTTCATGCAAAACTTTGGTGCCAAAATTGACTTCCAAGAAAAAGTCTTGGAAATCTTAGGTCAGAAGTTACCCATATACTATACACTGGATGGTAAAATTCCTGAGACTAAAAGGTGCAACTACATAAATATTGTTTATCAAGATGGCATCATACCAGTGCAGTTTTACCAAAGTGGAAATAAGATTTTGGTGCCGCCTATCCAGATTGAGGAAAACAAAGGAATTCCCTTGAGAGCCTACAATACTTATGGGATAAAGCCAGGTGGCCAGCATATTCTTGAGACCAAATTGAATCTCAAAATTTCTGAAGGGCTATATGGCAAGATTGAGCAGCCATACCAAAGATCTTGTCTAGAACCATCAATTTGCCTTGGAATAATCATCCTGGGTCATAAGAAAATCCAAGTGTTAGCAGCAAAACTCACTGTTGATACAATTCATGTCAAAAAGGGTCAGGTCATTACATTTCTATATCTTTTGCCCTCTGAGGAAATTGCCAAACTCAAGAATTTTGGAAGTCTAGCTGACATGGGACTATCTTATACCAAACCACCAGTGTGCCCAGTTATTCTTTGAGAAACCCTTGTGGGATTATCTACTTCGTAACAAGACACTGTAATGGAGCTATTTGAGAAATATGAGTCTATCTTTGCCAAGGACAACTTTGACTTGGGCTGTGCAAGAAATGTTCAGCATCACATTGATACTGGAGACACACCACCCATACAGATGAGACCCATAAAAAGATCCAAAGCAGCTGATGAAGTGGTTATAGACAAAGTAACAAAACTCTTGAAAACAGGCATGTTAGTACCCAGCTACAGCCCTTGGCATCAATAAGAGACAGGGAATATGAATCCTTCTTGTTAATAATGTTTAATCTCCTATAGTCAATGACATCTCTGCTGGAGCCGTCTTTCTTCTTTACAATAAGAATTGGTGATGCCTGCGTTAGACCAACTTGGTGGTGCAAAGCACTTTTCTGCAATGGATCTCATAAGTGGATAATGGCAGATTGATTTTCCTCCTGAATACCAGGAAAAATGCGCTATTATAACTTCACAAGGATTATATCAACCCACCAGAATGCCACAAGAACTATGCAACACACAGGCTACTTTCCAACAAGCAATGTATTCTATCCTTAGCAATCTCAAGCTATCATGTGTGTTATTTTATCTTGATGATATTAATGTCTTCTTGAAAACATTCAGCCAGCACCTTGAGCACTTGGAATTGGTATTCAAACGCCTTGCTGACGCCAATATGGAAATTGAGCTGTGTAAATGCCAGTTCTTTAAAAAGAAGTTAGAGTATCTTGGATTTATAATAGATGCCAAAGGTCTAAGCCCAAGGTAGATGTCATGGTGAAGATGCCACCACCCAAGAGCATGAGAGATGTACAAGTTTTCCTTGGAATTGTTGGATACTACCGGTGATTTATTCCAAATTTCTCTAAGACTGCTGGACCACTCTTTCACTTACTAAAGACTGGTTCTAAGTTTGTCTGTGCAGAGGAGTGCCAGATAGCTTTTGACAAACTTAAGCAATTACTAGAAACCACACTGGTATTGCATTATCCAGACTTTGGTAAAGAGTTTATTGTCCAAACAGATTCATCTCTTGCCACAGTAAGAGCTGTTCTCTCACAACTTGATGAAAATGGTGATGAACACCTGGTGGCCTATACTAGCAGAATCATGAATATTCATAAACACAATTAAACTTTAACAGAAAAGGAATGCCTTGCAGTCATTCATACATGCAAACAATTCTGCGTTTATCTCCATGACACACATTTCAAGGTCATAACAGATCACTCCTCCTTGTGATGGTTACATAACCTCAAAGAGCCTGAGGGTTGCCTTGCCAGATGGCCCCTGAAACTTCAAGCTTATGATTATGAGATACATCATAGAGCCGGTGTGGCACATCAAAACACTGATGGACTGTCACACTTACCAATGATTAACGCTGGGCTTCCAATGACTGACCAACTGTTTGATAAGATGCAACTCAAAGATTTTAAGGACAAACCACCTGAAGTACAAAGACATCTTGAAATTCTCAGCCAAGACTGTATTACAAAAGACAGTAAATTGTTCAAAACTAAGAATGGCAAGAAGCTTATCTTTCCAGAGCCCTCCAAAAGAACAGACCTTATTATTCAAGCGCATTGGGAAGTAGGCCACGCTGGCCTGATGAAGACTATGTCACAGCTCAAGGAATTTTATTTCTAGGAGTCAATGCCGTTTAACACACACAATATCCTTGGCGCTTGAATAGAATGCCAACTCAACCAACCCCTCAACAAGAAGCTCCGCTACAACTTGGTGAAGCCAAACTTTGCTTGGCACGCTGTTGTAATTGATATAGTGGGCCCTCTTCCAACAAGCAGCCTTAATACCCAATATGTTATTGTTGCAATTGATCACCTAACCAGATGGGTGAAAACCAAAGCTCTCTGAGATCTTGGCGCCTTGTCTACTGTCAAATTCATTTAGGAGCACATTATCTACTGGCATGGCTGTCCTCAATTTATTCTAACCAATAATGGGACAAACTTCACTTCCCATGTTATTCCAAGGCTTAATGAACTCATGGCAATTAGAGGAGTATTATTGATGCCCTATTATCCAGAAACTAATGGATTAGTGAAACAAGTTAACAGCACTTTGGTGCAAATAATCCAAAAGCTGACTACCCATAAAACCTCGCAATAATCTTCTTTCTAGGGGCAGCTTCTTTTGTGTACAATATCTCAAAACATTCAAGTACAGGGCATTCTCCTTTTAGCCTTCTGTAAAGGCTGCCAGCCCGCCTTGCCGCTCATTCTGTATTCTCTTGTAGATAATAGCAGCAAGGTGGATCCCACAATGTATATGACACAATTAGCTGATACTCTCGTGAAGTTGCAGGCCCTAGCGTACTCTAATACTGTAAAAAAGAAAATTGCAAGCAAAGACAGTGTAGATACCGCCAGGCCAGCAACAATTGAGTATAAGGTTGGCAATATTGTAGCATACTTTGATACTCATGGGTTTGGAAGAACCCACAAGTTAACAGCATTGTGGACTGGTTCTTTCAAGATTATTGAGAAGACATCCACACAGGCTTTCACAATTAAGAATATGAACACAAAGGCAATAGTCAACAGAGTACATGCTAAATACTTGAGACCAATTTGCCTGATTTAATTAAAGTTCATATCTATCATACATTTATATATTTTTAAATTCTGTTTATTGTAAATAAGCATGGAATATCAAGAATATTTCCCAACAGTTGTGCTACTTATCCAAATGTCTGAGAGACTACCTTCTTCTGCCTCATTGTTCATTTTTGCCCTCATCAATTTCTTTCTCTCTTATCAAGTTATGATTGCTGATATCCTTAGTCACAGCTTGAGGAATACATCTAGGAGGAACCTCTACGGAAATTCTTTTGCCATGATGGGCATGATGCTGACCAGAACTACAGGTCACATGTTTGCTTGTAGCTACAGGTTGTGTCTGACGTGGTACATATTCTTCATCTTCTTTGACTGTGTCTACAGGAACATCCCCTCCACGCTGATGTGAATCAATGGCCAAACCAGTGTCAAGCTCACGCCAAATACTTGCCATAACCAGGATACAGCGAGCTCACGTACGCTGCTTGTAATGATTCAAGGAGCTCCAACACATAATAGAAAGTTCAATCCAAAAACAAGTATCCAAAAGACAACTCAATCCAGAGATATGAGTATAGCACACAGCCAGAATAAGGCAATCCGCCAAAAAATCCTCCATATTGTCATACATTTGGGAAAATTCTACTCTTGCTATGAAAAGTTGACAACAAGTCTCATAAAGACAGTGATTTATGTCAGATAAAGTAAAGCAAGGAACACTATTCTTAGGAAACATTACATGAGCTTCCAACATTGTCATTTGGGCCACCACAACACCATAATCACTAAGGTGAAGATTTGAACTTACATTGCCAAATGTCACACTAACCTGACGTTCTTGATTATCCTGAGAGCTTACCTGCAGGGTACACTCAAAATCAGGGATGGTGAAAACTTCTACGTTCCAGCTCATAATCACCAACTTGCAAAATCAAAAGACAACAAGTTTTTCTGGAACGTCAGTCAAAATCTGCCAAGACCATTGTAGCATCTAACTCACTAACTACGTAGTTGGATAGAAAAGCATAGTCATAACCATGACAATAAGTAGAACCTTTTCTTAACCGAGTTAGTACATTGCTTTTTTGGTGCAATTTCAAAACTTGAAAGAATAACTCCTGCAAGAAACCTGACATATTTAGAAAAGATTGTGCTGGTATGACCAATTTCTTGAAATTAGACTGCCACTGCAAATCAACGTCAGAAGCCAAAACATCAGAAGAGACCTCAAAAAAAGGCCAACTGGAATTTCTGGTTCTTGAATAACATTCATGTGTTCACCTAACTTAAGACCCAGACTCTCTAGATAAGACCAACCCGCTGTGGTGTCAATATCTAAGGACTCCACTGTTCCAACCAACGCGGCGTCAAATGTAAAAGCAACAGATATCCTAGACATGGTTTTCTTTTTCTCACCAAAATATCAGATGATTATTTTTCTGCAAGTTGAGGACTTCTGCGCCAAGTATTTCCTTAGCTGAATATCATCCAAAGTTTTCATATACTCTTTTTTGAGCGCTCTGACATCTGAAGTGTTGCTTTCTGTCTTGCTAATAACACTGTGGTTGTCTGCCATTTTTTTCTTACTGTATTGTCAAGTCAAGTGAGAGAAAATGTGAAATATCTGGCTTTTTGACTTGACAATTTAGCCATCAATCTTATTGATTAGAATCTGGAAAGATACTCAGAATAAATTGATATTTGGCTCGGACGCTGATGCCCCGGCAATATTTGGTGGCACTAAGGCCAAACTGTTTCAAGAATTAAGAATGATCTTTCCTGACCCAAAATCATTAGACTAATCCACCTTTAATCTAATCTGAATCAAGTATCTACATTTGATCAATCCAGCGGTGGGGCAGCACAATTCTAAAATATCCAAGTGCTCCATAGGAGCTGAAAACTTGGCTGTTAATGCACTTTCATGTGCTTATCTCAATTATCATAACCACAATAGTGGTTAGTCCATGGTTTAATCCAGTTATGCTTACATTAGCTGGGGTTAAACCCCAAAAACTCCTTGATATATTTTTCATATGTTATTTTACTATACTCTGCAATGAAGTAGATTCCACCCATAGGACATGAGATGAATGGACTGGTTTTCAGGAAGAAAGCCACGATAGCAGCTTGGCATTGCAGCTGGCATCACACTTGCCTTAGGATAAGGTCAGGAGCAGAAATGATGCAATAACAACAACTCTGCAATGGAGCATTGGGTGAGATGCCTTTTGGTGAAACACTATTCAGTAAAACCCCAATACTTAGTCTGGTCTGGCCCTAGGATTCTTGGGTCAATTACACATGAGATAACAATCTTATAAAAGGATATTTTTCTAACAATAATAAAGATTCAACTCTTGCTCTCTTCAATTATACTCTTCCTTAAGGTTTATCTGCATTTATAGATAGTAAGACTGTGTTTTGGTCTGCCTTAATAAGAAAAAGCTATTTTGAAGTTAGTAACACGTGTTGACATCCTTAGTCTTCAAACAAAGAACTGATACTTTCTTCCCTAAAAACGAACCAACCAAATCTCTCCTTTCTAAAGTTGAGAACTCTCTTGCCCAAATAGAGGTCATTGCATCCTCATCAGAATGCAGTGCTTGTACAAAGCTGTACAACATCTCCTTATGGTGGCAGATTCCAAGCTTGCTAAGAAGGTCAGGGTAGTCTACCACCATATTGTCAGAGTTGCAGCAGGCACAGAGCATGGCGGATGAAAAGCTGCACCAGTAGAGGAAAGGTGTTGAGGAAAGAGGTGCTAAGCACCAGAAGGATTGCCACTGGGAGGCGCACTGCTGACAGAAAGAGGTTCCTCAAACATGAAATTCTCATAAGAGAAATCTCCAGCGCTGGAGCTTGAAGTACTATGCTCAGAGCCAGCCACAGTGGTTGCACAGTCCTGTTTGCAAAACTGAGAGTCACTGGCCAAAAGTTGATTCAAGAAACCAATACAAACTAAGTGCGGCATTTCTCAAAAAGCTCTTACGCTCCGCTTTGTCCATTGAAGTCATTATTGTGTTGTAGGCTTGACACATATTGTTGCTGTTGCTAGGATTTATCTAATGAAGAAAGAAACTAGTGCTTGGTCAAGTGAGAGGATATGTTGGAAATTTTGACCAAGCAATATTGTAACCATGACAGAGTTAACGACACAAATTAATAGATTGAGCTGGCATAAAATACTAGTACAATTTCAGCATTAAATCAGATAGCTGAAACCTGATAAGAATATAGTTAATTGTTACTTTAAGCACTGCCGTGCTAACTAAAAATTATTCTAGATGCCAAACTAATTATACATTGAGCACTGTGGCACCACCTTGCAAATATTTTAAAACAGAGCACCCCTACTTTTACATCAAGCGCTGAGGCACTAGGTTCAATCCCCTATAATTTTGGATTCTCTAATTAAACTGCATTTCTAAGCAGCATGTGAAAAGTGCAAATTGAGCTGAAGAAAGTGATCCTAAAATGTATTAAATCTCACACCAGCAAGGGTCACCTGTGCTGGGTGAAAAAAGCAAATCTTATTGGATGGTGTGTTTGAAACTTCCAGACCCAGATTATCAATTACCTAAAATAAGATGTTGTAATGTCCTAGAAGACATTGCCAACAGCTCAGGAAGAAGTCTCCTAAAGGGAAATAATATAAATAAACTGCTTGTAAAAACAATAAAATAACCTTAATATATCAAAAAGTGCTTTTGTGAAATCAGAAGCCATTTATCCAAAGTAACTATTATTTCTTCTTTCTATAAGCTGTTCTGCCACAGCACTAATCATATCCTTACATGACAGTATTTGAGACAAGTACCTTGCACCCTGGTATTATACTACTGAAATGAGTTGCCCCAATACCCTAAGTGTGATAAATGGATATAATAGATTCAATTTTATGTGTCCTTGGATGGGTCAACTACCTAATAAAAACATTATATAAAACTTAGCTGATTTTTTCTAATAAAGACCACTTTTTATATAAGCGATTCTTCTGTCTTCACTAAAGTTTTCACTATTCAATCTACAGGTACAGTATTAGGAAAGAAAATTAAGCACTAACTACAATGGTAAAAATAACAACATACAGACCAAACCATAACAAGCTCTCACAATAAAAAGAAGAGTGAATCTCTGCTCACAGAATACTACCCAGACACCAATTAGGTGGCTCTGTGGCACAGCTAACTAGCGTAAGCTAAAAGGATAGTTGTATAGAAGGAGACATGATCCCACCTTTTCTCAAACTTCACACCCTGTTGCAGCTAATCAATCCTCATATATCAGCTGATTAGAATCACACCAGAGACCAGAGGCTCATGGTTGGACAGAGCGGAAGTCTCATACACTCAGAGTGGTATTTATAGTACTACTTGAGGGCTTTACAAAACTTTTTACGCCCCTTTATCAGAGTTCTCGCTCACCAGCTGGGTCATGAAAATTTGTAAATAAATATAATTATATTTTACCACTTAGCAACCTCATTTAAGTGTCCATAAGAAGAGGACATGTAGGATTTTAGCACATCAAGCACTGATTAATAAGCAAAGGGTTTAGTTGTGAGTAAAAAGCAGATACGGCCAAAACGTTCACAAACTATTACCTGTAGCAAAGTTGACATGACCTCAAATTTCATTCAGATGTAAATCAGTTGTATTTTTTGAACGGATTGTTTAAAACAAGAATGTAGCTATGTGAACATTTTTGAGTCTTTTTAATAAGCTCTTACTTTGAGACATATAATAAAGGGATAATTGTAATATAGGCGGGCAAGCTTAATTCTATGAAACACAAAAATAGAATTGTCTACTTTTGTTATTGTTGGAATTATATTGTTGAGCTTGAAAAAACAACCTTGAAAAAGATTAATTATTCCATGAAAGCTATTTGTCAACTGAAGACCCATGAAGTCAAGATGTTGATCGAAGGGGATATAACGATATTAAGAATTAGTTCTGTCAACGATTAGAAACAAAAGTATTCTTGCATGGAATTCCGTACAATTATTACGTGAACTTAGTACAATTGAGGATTTTTTCGCCTCTAAGAAAAGTAAAGACAGCAATGACTCTAAAAATCTTTCTGATTAATCCACCATGGTACTGGTTTAATTCTATGATGACTAGCAAAAAACCGAGATACAGCTACCTTATTTGAACTTAAGCTAAAAGGTAGTCCACCTAGTAATAAATCAAAAGCATAGTAAAAACTTTGAGATTAAATGGGGCCAAGATTAACTCTTTTCTACAAGAGGCAAAATTGAATTATAAGCGGGTTATTTTTGGATGGCTGCTTTCGTGAATTCTTCAAAAGCTTTGTCCTGATCAAAAGTAGCGGCAGAAGGTTCCTTGCGCTCTATTTTCAAGAAAGAAAATTTGGTAGGAAGCTCCTTGCGGAGAAGCTGAAAAAGCGTCACTTGATTGGGGCGGTCAGGTTTAAAAGGCTTTGTATCATAAAGTAAAAACCCTACTGTGCCTATCAAAACTGCAGAAAAAGCATCCCCTAAACTAGATTCTGCTAAGCATCAAGAATCTCATAGAGAGTTTGTGTCTATACTTACGGTGAAATGATATGTGTGAATCTTCTATTTGGTATTTTGATCATCTCGAAAAGAATATGGCTAGTTTTCCTACCTGAGTTAACTTAAGGAAGTATTTAGAAAAAGATTCGAAATAGCATTTTGAAAAATGTTAAAGAAACAAAAATACATAGTATAAAAATGTCAGATTTAAAATAAAAGGAAACTTAAAGATTGGTAACGGCTATTCAGATTAAAATGTCTTGATTTTGGCCAAAATGCTATTTAGCCTAAAATGTAATTTGGACTTACAAGCGTAATTTCGATACAACTAGCTTTTCCTGACGGCCATTATCGACTTTAAAAATGGTGATTAAGGATTTCGAGCAGCTTTGGGGAGTTAGTCAAAAGATCTATTCCAAATAGCTGAGTTCCAAATATATTTTACAAGCCACTTCCCGCCCAAGAACAGATATTAAACTGAATGTAATTTATCATTTCAATATGTTTTATTGAAATTTTAGGCTGGAATTACTCATCTTCTCTCTATTTTAAAAAGTACTATTTAAACAGGCTTTAAAAACTAAAAAATTATTATTATATATAATTGTATATTACAAACATAAATATGTATTAGAAGTTTAAATAAGTAGAATATTACTATTCAGTTTAGATAAACAAAAATGATATTTTTAGATTTATTTTTACCATTTTAAACTCTATCAAAATATAGAACTGATCTATAGCTTTAAAATAAGCTATCAATTATTAAAATTAGCTAATTATTCATAGAGATATAGTAGTTTTCAAAGCTGTGAAGATAAGAAAAATTGGTACTCACTTTGATTCCAGCACTGTTATTTCTAGAAACCAAATTTTGACATTGTGACATCACTATTATCATCTTAAAATAGATTTTCATATCAAAAATAGTAAATACAATGTCAAATTAAAGCCAATCACCAGAATTAACTCATTTCACAAGTTGACTTACTTTTTTAAAATAAGCTAGATTTTTATTTTAAGTTTATAGAAGCAGCGGTAAAAAAACCACAGCCTTTGGGAAAATGGGGATAGAGAGTCAATTAAATGAATTTTTATTATAATTAAATTTCTGTCAGCCCATGCTAAAGAAACTTCAACCACAGGTAAGATCCAACAATTAACTTATTACACAACTGAGGGCAATGTAAGGCTTTGTTTCACATTAGATTATCTGGCCAGCCCATGCTGAAAAACTTTAGCTATGGGTAAGGTCCAGTGAAAACATCAACATATACTGTAAATTCAGAACCTGAACGTAAAAACGCGGGATTATCAAATCCTTGGTCCAAATTTTGAATCTTTTTTGCGGGATAGCCTTTTTTAATTAAATTGAATTCTTTGTATTTTTATTTGGATTTTTAAAAATGCGGGAACTCATAGACACTTTGCAAAGTTTAAAATGAACTGCATATTTCCAATGGACAAAATGAATTAACTGGAATCAGATTTGAAGCGTTCAAATTCATCAGCCATTTTCATTAAGTTTACTATGTTTTTTGAAATTGCAGGATTGTCAAATCCAAGAACCAAATTTTAAATCACTTTTGAATGCCACTAGTAAACTCAGATATTAATTGCAGGAACTGGAATCCAAATTTAATGTACACTAAGCATACTAGAAAACACCAACCCAAATAAAGAAGCTCCACCACAACTAAAATCAAACTAAAAATTCAATCTCAATAGCTATAATTAGACATAAAAAGTTACTAAACTTTAAAATCATCCAAACCCAGAAAGTATACAATATTATTCACTTCAAATCACGGGTATAGAAATTCTGTTACTATTCAAAGCTAACTCAAGAGAAAATAACTACCCACAACTAAACCAATAACTCCAAATAAATACAGATTTAATCTAAAATATATTTTTTATTTTATTTTTATGGACCGTCAATTGCATTCTCAACCTGCTCCTGCACCAGCCTGCGGGGCAGCCTGTCCACGAGGGCGTCCCAGAGGGTCCAAGAACAGACCCAGAACCCAACTTGAGGGGAGTCATGCCAATACACAGGCCCCCAAGGTGTCATTGCCAGCCAACCACCTCCTGCATCCCAAGCCCAATCAACCAGCCTGAATCCCAGACAGAAGCCACTCTCAAGGCCTACCACAAAAGTCTCCTACACCAGGGTCACCAGGAACACTGAGGTTACTTACACCTCCACTGTATACCCAGTTGTCACCTGGCCCTGCACTCTTGACCCAAGAGTTGCTACTTCCTGCCCCGCATCTTTGATACCTCCTATCAGCCATTAGCCACAACTGAGGAGCCATCTGTGCCTGTGTCTTATGCCATCATTGACGGCGTCAGCGCAACCCAGCGTGATCCCACCTTCTACATGAAGGTCCTCATCCCCTGTGTTGAGCCTGGTAGCCAGGATGCTGTGGTACCTGCCAAGGGCCGGCGTTGGTTGACAGATAGTGAGCGTGAAGCTTTCCTCAACTGCTTGAACAGGGGAATGGCGGTTTAGGATATTGCGTCCCAATTTGGTGTCACAGCCAGATACATTGCCAACATCAACAACAAGTATGGCAATACTGGGTGAATTGTCAAATCCACCAAGCCAAAAAGACAGCCCAAACCCATTCAGCCTATTCACATTGACACAATCAAACAGTGGGTAGCCAAGGTTTGCCACCTGGACACACTTGCTGTCCAATCAATGCTTGCCACAGAGTTCAGGCTTTCTGTTTCTAAAACCCTTGTTTACAAAGCAATGGTTGATTTGGGCTTCTTGTGGAAGGTGCTTGGAGTTTCTTTGTACAATAGGAACAGTGAAAAGACCATCAAGGATTGACGCATTTATGCTGAGACATGTCTGGCACTAAAGGAGACTGGGAATGTCCAGTTCTTCTATATTGACAAATTATTGTTTACCTCCTCACTCAGGTCTAGGCATGGGTGGGTTGAGAAGGGGTCCAAGAACAGCGTAGCCCATTGTGCAGCTGTCTGTTCCCAGAACTATTCCATGGTTGCGCTTCTTGGTCCTCGTGGGTTGGACCAGTATCAGATGATTAAAGGCTCCCATAACAGCAGGACATTTCTCAATTTTCTCTGAGCCGTCAAGAAGTAACTTTGGATAAATTACAGTAGCACAACCAACATTGTTGTGCTTGATAATGTCAGGCTCCACAAAGTGGATCTAGTTGTGTCCAAATTCCCCCCATTGACAAAAACAGCCATTCTGCCAGCCACTGCCTTGCAGAATGCCCAATGGACTCCTCTTCTTTCCACCTTATTCTCCATTTCTGAATCCAATCAAGGAGGTGTTTGGTTGGATCAAGAATAAGGTGAAACAAGGCCTCCCTCAGGACACAGATGATCTCTTCAACATTCTCAAGATCAGCCAATTTGCAATGCCACTCAATGTGGTGGCAGCTTTCTATGAGCACTCAGAATCCTTCCTCCCAAAAGCCCTGGCCTCCAAGCCAATCAGATAAATGGGCGCTCCCGGTTTTATTTAGTTTTAATTTTATTTAGTTTGTTTTTATTAGGACTCAACAATTATTATTTATATATAATAATGTGACGTTTGAATGTATTATAGACATATAAAAATACGTAGAAAAGGTAAGTAAAATTAATTATACTAGGTATGAGGACAAATATTTTTTATTATAATGCACTGAATATTATTATTGGCTTTTGCGCTAACAAATGAATAAATTAAAAAAAGATAGAAATAAATTAGTTTATTTGAATAATTGTGAATCATTGATGTTACTTTGGTTTTTTAAGCCACAAATTGGACCTTGCATGTCATCAACTGATCCTTGTTATTTCAGTGCCACTATAGCCACACGACATGACCACCAATGATTTTTATGTATTGCTTACTAATTAGTACTTAGGACGCGAGTCAAGTATATCAAACATGTTTATCAAATCACATTACAAGGGAAAGGTAATTCAAGTTCTAAAAAATCATTTGTTTAGAACAATGGTGGAGCAAGCAGCATGACACAGATAAATTCAATTCTCAATGTTTATCTATGTGATAAGTAAACCCGTACTCAACAAGCTAAATAAAAACATTTTTAATTTATTTTTAATATTTGATGTGGTTGCAACTTTAACTAATGTCTTGTAATATATTTAGATATATTAATATTATAATTTACATACTAAAATTTAAAATAAAAATTAAAAAATTAAAAGTAAAATTATAATTATAAATCTTAAAAGTTAAATCTTAAAGTTTAAATAATTGAAATATAACAATTTTATTAAATTGTGATTTATTCAATATCAAAATATTTGATGTTAAAAATTTTAATATTGTAATATGTATAATTAAAATTTTAATATTAACTTTTAGATACTAAAATTTTTAATATTTAAATATGTAATATTGAAATTTTTATAGTAAAATATAAAAAGTAAAAAAAATTAATTTGCAAGGGGAAAATATTTATTGGGGGATGCTAATTGCAAAGGGAATGTGATTATTCTGGGGAATTAAACCCCAAAATTAAATTTTCAGCTAATGCATCTAATTGGATTCATGTACTCTTCTGTACGTGATAGACAACCCTGGATATGATTGCTAGAGGGGTGGCGCCCTGTACCCTGGTGGTTGTTGATCATTTGATAAAAGGCAGGCAGGTGAGTGAATTGACTAGTAGGTTTTTGGGGGGGGGGGCACATAGTACATGTATAGTGTTGCCAATACAAATAGTCATACAGGACATGCTCAACTGTCCTATATCCCTGTGGTGTCTTCTGGTGGTCACGGGCTACACAGCAAATATCCATGTGAATAGGTACATCCTCTAACTTTTTGACGTTGGTTTTTAATATGCAGTGTAGGTGGATTCCCAGGTATACTGCAACGTGGATTCTCTGCAAGGTATACTTTTCCGAGAACATGCATAATTTTTTGAAAGTTTGAACTAACCTATTAATATAGGATGTTTGATTGAACTTTAAGAGGGTTCCAAGGGAGCCTGACTTGAATCAGCCCCCCAGGCCTTGGCAAACAATATTAATAAAGGTTTAAAATTATTCACAAGGACTGCATCCTCAACTTTATTTGATAGTGCCTTAAAAACTTCATTAAAAATTGCAGATTTCAAATATTCATTTCCTATTTGAAAGTTGGTTTTTATTAAATTCTTTTTATATTTGTTGATGTTTGTGAAGGGGAATCTTTGAATGCTTTTGTATATGTATTCATCAAAGTTCAGTTTGATATCCCCACAAATTTCATTCATTTCTTTGATTTTGACATTTGATCCTAGTTCATATGCTTCCCTTATCCATGGCAAGCACCCTGCGGGTGGTGAAGATTCCCTATCTTGAGCTTCAATATTAAAAAATTATTCATATTCTGTCAAATTATTTTATTTACTTGGTTTTTATTTGTTTGTTTTACAGGGGCCACCAGTGACTGGTAACCCCCATAAAACCAACTCAGCGTATAAGCTGCCACTTTTGCAACCTCATCCCCATTCCTAGTGATGACTAAAATAAAAATAAGTAAAGCATAAAAGGACTTACTAATTGTTTCCCCTGCGGCCCCCTCAGCCACAGGCGCCACTGTGGTGAACTTCATGAGCGTTGGATGCTCTTCATTAATTTTTCTAGGCTGAATTTTTCTTATCTTTCTTGCAACTTGTGTTTCTTCTTGGTTTTAATTTGAAAATTTTTCTGTATTTCTTGAAGCGCTTCTGCTTCTTGATTGTGTTTCATTTTCATCTGTTTCCACTTGATTGTTTTCCTCTTTATTGGTGTTAATTTCCTTTTGAATTTCAGTTCCTCCAATTAGTTTGATCTTATTGTTTTCTTTGGCCCCCTGCCAGAACTCCCACAAATTGTAGGCTGTGTTGTTGAACTTCAGACTTGATAAAATTGTTCCCTGTAGATTAAGTAATGCTTCTTTGTTCTTTTCATCTATAATATTTCCCAATTTATCCAGAGCATCTTCTTTTGACTGGATTAGTGGCTGGCCCTTGTTACCCAGCTTTCCTGTCACTATTTCCCTGATATTTTTTTCTATTTCAACAACCTTTTGCAGGTGTGCTTCTAATTCATTGATCAATTTATAGATTGCTGACATTTTTTTGAATTCCATCAAAAAACTGTTTTTTATAGTACTATCTTCAATGCAGACATATTTTTCATCATCATTAAAAAATTAAAGGCAATAAACGTAAATATTGCATTAGAATATTGCAATTATACGTCAACTTGTGATATTTTGATATTATGTGCATAGCTCAGTGCATTTTGTTTAATAAAATCCATTGTTAACTTGGCCTTTTTCATTACAATTTAAAATAAATTGACTGTGTTTATATTATAGAGACATTAACACTTAGTACAAATATTGAAAATTAGTGCATTTTACAGCCTGTATATTTACCTATTGGTAATAATTCTATAAACTTTTTAGTTGGATTTTGCAAGGTAATAATAATGTAATGTGTTAATAGAATACTGTTTATTGTCATTAATTGGCTGATTTTCTTTGCTGTGGCAATTGTGCATTTTCTGATATTTACGCACTAGTATCCAATTAGTTGGCTTCACATCCAACCGTACAGGCAATAGGAAAACAAGCTGCCACCCCGAGACTGGATGTGGTTGGGGTGGCAGCTTGTTTTCCTATCACCTGTACAATTGGATGTGAAGCCAACCAATTGGATACTAGTGCGTAAATATCAGAAAATGTACAATTTCCACAGCAAAGAAAATCAGCCAATTAATGACAATAAACAGTAATTTGTTAACCCATTACATTATTACCTCACAAAATATGACTGAAAAGTTTACAGAGTTATTACCAATAGGTAAATATACAGGCTGTAAAATGCACTAATTTTCAATATTTGTACTAAGTGTTAATGGCCCTAATATAAAAACAGTCCATTTCATTAAATTATAATGGAAAAGGCCAAGTTTATAATGAATTTTATTA
This sequence comes from Entomophthora muscae, assembly GCA_014839935.2. Taxonomy (NCBI): domain Eukaryota; kingdom Fungi; phylum Entomophthoromycota; class Entomophthoromycetes; order Entomophthorales; family Entomophthoraceae; genus Entomophthora; species Entomophthora muscae. The sequence continues at coordinate 126,580 of QTSX02002276.1, forward strand.
AACAAAATTCATTGAGTTATGCACATAATATCAAAGTATCAAGAGTTGACGTCTAATTTCAATATTCTAATGCAATATTTACATTTATTGTCTTTAATTTATTAATAATGATGAAAAATATGTATGCTCATAATTTTAAGCTATTTGTAAAATGTACAACATTGTATTAATTATTGGAAATGTTGATAATTTAAAAAAAATATTATTAATTATGAATTGAAAGAGATATATCAATTTTAATAAGTTGTCACAAAGAAAAGATTTATTTACTAATCAAAGGACAGGAAGGGGAGGGAATGGGCGGAATGAACATTGCCTTCATTGCACCTGTGAAAGAGGCGGCATAAGAGATAGTGGGGAGGGAATGGGTGGTGGCTTGGGAGTCAGGGTTGGAAGGCAGGTGGATTGATGGGGGGTTAGGGCAGGGTTTGTTGACTGGGAAGGGGTAGCAAGAGCTGATTGCTTCAATTGCTTGAATTCTTCTTCTGTTGCATATACTGGCTTGACAAAACGGATGGACTGGCATAGGGGGAGACAGGGGTCCTTTCTGGACTTATCACTATCACTTACATAGAAGATGATGAGATTAAATAAGTCCTGGACGGACGTAGAAGAGAAAATCTCATACCCCTTATCAATTTGGGTGCATAGTTTGTTGTAGGTGGTAGGCTTTAAGCACCTGAGGGCAGAACCAAAATTTTAGAGACATACATCTGCAAGATGCATGTTGGCGTAGTTGATGGTGTAGGACCAGCAGGTATTCCCGCAGCCCTGATTTCTTGGGTTGCTCATTCCTGCTGCTCCATCTCTGCACTCAGTACAACTGTGTGCACGGTGTTTTGTGTGGCCCACTCCTCCAGCATGACCTTGAGCTCTGCCTGGTAGGCATACCCATCTGCGGTGTTTGATATTGCCAAGTAATAATTGACGCCCAATGGGGAAACTGCCAATAAAACCCCAACAAACTAATACAATATTGGGCTGCACTTGTACACATCAGACTGGATACACTTCTCTCCAAAGTCTTGGATACTTGCAGATATCTTAGCATACAACAGGAAGATGACGTTGTTACAGGCCCTCATTGTCCTCCCTTTGATAAAATTAATATTAGTTGAGTTGTAGGGGTCAGTGTCCACCAAAATGGGGCCACTGAGAACTTGATTAGACAAGATTTTAGCAGCAACCACAACTCTGTGCATCCACAAATTCACTGTTCTTTTGTTGGTGAAGATGCTTTGAAGTCCCAACTGGAGATGTACCTGGACCAGGGGCATCTGCAGGTCACATTTTATAATGGCCATCATAAGGGGATGGGCTGTGTCACCTTTGGTTGAAGTACAGGCACCAGTTGAGGTCTTCTTGGTAGGGAGCCACAGTTGGTGTGAGCTTGCAGGGTTGCAGCCACAGTGGACTTTGCAAACCCCATTGCAGCCGCAATTTCCCCAAGGACATAAGCTTCCCTTGCTTTTCAACCATTTTGAGAACAATCTCTGGAGTGATTAGTTTTCTTCTATGTCTTGCAGGCTGATTGGCTGGGGAGGGATGTGCTCATCTTGGGAACTGGTCAATGCCATCTGATTGGCTATTTTGGGGTTCTGGGCTCTCTGGGTGACCCCATGGCTAAAATGGCTGGTTCCAGATGCCATTGCTGATAAGGGATTTGGGTTGGTAGCTGCCTGTGCATGGTCGGCAAACAGGGCCATGCTGGAAGTTGCAGGAGAAAGAACAGACTCTTGGGTGGGGCTTGCAGAGGGGCCTGCATATTGGGAGTGGCCATAGACAGAGGCTTCCCCGTTAAGAGACCCTGCGTAGCCCTGCATGATTTGTCAAGTCCAGGGAACAGCTCATTGACTTGGTTGTTATTGAAAGAAGACATAATAAATTTTTATTAAAATTTTAAGCTCAAGAAGAGGAATGTATATTTTGGTCAATTTTATTCTTATATATGTTAATTTTGTGAATATTATGATCTAAATTTTAGCTGTTCTAAATTGGAATAGGGTGATTTTTGAGAATGCCTATGATTCCTAAAAGAATCAGCACAAATACACTCTAGATCCTTTAGCATCCTTTTTGAGATGCCCATAAATTATATTTATTTCAAATTCCTAGCAATTATGATTTGAAACTTGGTTCTTGGATTTGACAATCCCGCAATTTCAGATTTGTTAAGTTTTACATGATGTCTATGATTCATTTGAAATACAGGAAATCTCAAATCGTACATTAGAATCTTGCATTTCTGATTCATGTATCCCGCATTTGTTTGCTGGGTTTTGTCTTTTGTTAGTTGAGTTATCTGCTAAAGAGATTCAAAATTTGCCAATTTAAATAAATCAAAAAAGTCAAATTAAATATTTGATTTTATTAAATATTTCCTTTTTTCACTCAGCTGAGTTGCCCGCAAAAGTGATTCAAAATTTGGACCAAGGATTTGACAATCCCGCATTTTTACGTTCAGGTTCTGAATTTACAGTAATGTATATTATTATGCTTTTATGAAAACCTTCTCTGGGATTTATTTTGAAAAACTTGTTTGCTAAAATAATAATTATAAAAAATTATTTATAATAAAAATAACCTAAAGTGTAAAGATATTTATTAGAAAAGAGAGTTTTAAGGGCGCCTGTAATGGGTTTGGCGGTATGTACCCACCCTGCAATAGAGGTGGCGCACAACCTCCACTGCCACACCGTAGATGGTGAATACACCCTGATTGAAATACTCCTGCCTGCTGGTGGAAGCCATTGGGGTCAGGTGGTAGTAAAGCAGCAGCTTTTCAGGCAGGGCTGCAAACCTGTATATCCCAGCCAGGACCAGGGCGTCCTGGATCACATGGTCAACCAAGTTGTATCTGGGGGGACCTTCTTCCCATCAAGGCAGAGCCTGGCCTTGCCAATCCCTAGGAGGACCCCATCAAGATCTTCTACTGACAAGCTCATCCCAAAGTAAAAGAGATAACCCAGGTAAACCACCAGATAAAGCCTTTGCCCAGCAAAGGCTTCAGTAAACTTGCACAATTTAGCAAACACTGCTCTTATTTTTTCTCTAGTTTTGTTTTAATGAAGGTAAGATCCATTGCCAGAGGGACCCCTGTCTTATTGGCACTCCAGGTCAGCCCAAAGTCTGCAAGGAGGATCTTGGTCTTCTTTACAGCTGTTGCGTCTGCAACAGCCAATTTACCTACCGCGCGCCCAAGGCTCTCCAACAGGTAAGACAGGATGTGCTCCACCAGGAAGCAGAAGCAAGAAGCCGCATGTGCCTGGCCCATCTCTGGTATATTCTTGGCTGGGAGCATTGCCAGAACGTCCTAAACAAGCTCAATGGAGTTTACACAATAAACTCCACTTAGAACCACTGGGTCCAGGCGGACCAGTTGGGCATCCTTGTAGGCAGTAACTGCCCACTCAGATGCCTCCTCAGAATGTGTCAGCCCGGCTAGCACTTCCCTTGTCATTGGAAAGGACCTGTGATTTCTGTCTTCAAGCTCCTGCAAGACAGGGGGACAGAAACAGCTGCCTAGCCACATGATTGGTGTAGTTGGCGTAGAAGGTAGGGGGGGACAAAAGGGACTAGGACCCAGCAGAGTTCACTGTCAACGTTTTCTAACAAAAAAGGTAATTATTTGGAAATTTTTATTAATTTTATGTTTTTATGTACCTTTGCAAGGTGACTCCTTGCCTGCAGCTTTGGCAGGCTTTGCCATTCTTGGTGCAAGCCATTGCGCCAGTAATTTGGTGTCATCAGCTCTTGCACACTTTGCAGGTTTGAGATGTTCATACATCTCAGGGTCGTCAACCCAGATGGACGGCGCAGAGAGAGCAAATGACTTAAACTGAAGGCCCTTTACCACTGTCTTCAGAATGTTTAGTAAGCGCTTGATTGTCTTCTCAGGTGTGTATGGTATTTTGGCCATAAGCGCCTTGGCCGGCACCTTGTCAATTTTCTTGCCTTTGAGGACAACAGACTTCATCTTTGCTTTGACTTTGTGGTCAATTTCTTTGATCTCTGCAATTGCAGAGTCAAGGTCCTTCAATAAGTTCTCTAATTCGCTCATTGATTTTTTACTAACCTTTCCATATGCTTTTATAGCTTTCAACCCAATAAAATCTGTATTATTTTGATACTATTGTCTCTTTGTTTATTCCTGTTTGTTTTCCCATTTACTACATTATCTCTTTTTTTGCAGATTATGTATATGTTTTACGCTTAACTCAATATGTTTGTTTGCTTTGTGTTGGTATTGTTTCCTTAATTGCCATATCATTTTTGCCACTTTGCAAGGCCTCTTGTGATAATATTGACAACAATGTGGTGATAAGCTAAATTTGAATTAGAAAATAATAGGTTAACTGTGTTTAGATAAAGTTGTTACTAATCTGAATTCAAAACCTTAATGATAAATTTTAAGCCAATCAGGAGCCAAGTGATAAAGTGATTGTTGTGATATAAAGGATCATTCAATAATTATTTGGTGCATGTGTGCTAATTAATATGATTGGCTGGATCTTTTGCCATTATGCTCCATTGCTGCTGTGGCAAGTTGTTGGTGGACTAGTGCTAAATCAGCAGCTGATTGGGCACTAGTCCATCAACAACTTGCCACAGAATCAATTACACTCAATGGAAAAACAACCAGCCAATCCTATTAATTAGTGTAGATGCATCAAAGAATGATTGGGTGGCCCTTTATGTCACAACAATCACTTTATCACTTGGCTCCTGATTTGCTTAAAGTTTATCATTAAGGTTTTGAATTCAGATTAGTAACAACTTTATCTAAACACAGTTAACCTATAATTTTCTAATTCAAATTTAGCTTATCACCACATTGTTGTCAATATTATCACAAGGGGCAGTGCAAAGCACTAAAAATAACTGTGCTCTGTATCTAGATACATGTCATGGTAAATATATGATTTTATAGAAATAAGCTGAACATAAAGAATAAAACCAACTATAAACAAAGAGAACATGAACAATTGAAATTCAAAATAAATATAATATAAATTAAAAAAGTTTTTGACAACAGGGGGTTTATTGTGGCAGGGAAGAGTGATGCCTAGTAGGCAGAATAGCAGGAAGGAAGACGTAGAGGCAGTGCTGGTCTGGGGGGTCTGGGATTGGGTGGGTGGGGGTGGAAGATGGGGATGGCAGGGTAGGGATAGGAGGATTTTGTGTGATGGCCTCCATGTACTGTTGTTAGTATTTCTTGTCTGTCATTGGCTGGATTGGTTGATAGGTGGCAGTGGCACGGGGTGTAAGGCGCTTGTCCTTCTGTGATTGGTTGCCCATATTCACATGGAAGACAATTTGGGCAAACATGTCTGCCACTATTTGGTGACCAAAGAGAGAATTGTGGTCAAGGACCCCAGAATAGAGGTCGTTGAAAGCCTGAAGGTGGCGCTCCTGTACTGTATCTCCAATGTTAAAGAAAGCAACATCACCCAGATGGATGTCTGCATGGCCAGCTGGGTACACAGAGGCCTGTTGCCCACGTCCCTGGATGGCCTGGAGGGTGGTGGAGCTACCCTCCATCTGGTGGCTCAAGAAAACCTGGTGCTTGGAATTTAAGCCATCCCAGGAGTTAAGTAATCCACTGAGGATGTGGCCGTACTTGTTGTCATTAGTAAAATCTGGGGTTGTCCAATAGTAGACAAAACCTTTAGCTGAAATAGCCAGAAACACACCAATGAATGTCCCCTTCTTGACCTTATTCCTTCCTTTTTGAGTGGCGGCTCTTCCTTGTTTGCCAAAATCATCAAAAGCTATTGATAGCTTGTAGTAGAAGATGAACATGACGTCATTTGTTAGACTAGTCAAGCATCAGACCAGGGTTGATTCAATGGCCTGATTATATGGGGAATCCTCTCTTGCCATCTCATTGGTTGCTGGCAACATTGCTAAGCACCCTGATTGAATCCACCTTCCCATACATCCAGAGCTGCACCATGCGCTCAGACACCCAAATGCCATGGTGCACAAGTTGCTTCTGGACCTGGGTAAGGGGAAGCTTGGGGTCCCGCTGAAGAAGGTCAAGCATTATTGGGTACGCCTCAGTGATTTGGGACTTGTAGGCCTTCTTTGGCTTCTTGGCTGTCCCAATCAGATTCCTCTTATTCATCAGGTTGTGGAATTTCTGCATGAAAGTAGCCCAGGTGAATTGTAATTGGCTGTCTATCTGATCCCAAGACAGACCCAGCAGGTTCAGTGCCACAATTTCTTGGAGAATTCGGGCAGTAATTATTCTGCGTTTGGGGCACTAGGCTGGGGGAGCTGAAGCCTGATTGGTTATAGGAGGACAGGTTGGCTTGTGATGAGAAGATGTTCTAAATCAAGGTTGTTGTCCTTATTGGTTGGTTGGTGGGAAGCTTGTGCAGGTGTGGGTACAGGAGCAGGGGCAGAGCTAGACACAAAGTAACTATTAAACAAGTCAAAGCCATATGGGTCAGGGGTCAGGGGTCAGGTACAGATCAGCTTCCTTGTTACCCGCCTCAAAGGCTTGGGTGTAAACAGGTGCCTCCACATTCTGAGCCTTGCCTCCATTGAAGCTGTCTTGGCTGCTGTTGGCTTGGCTGCTGGCACTGTCAAAGAAATTGCTAGTAAAAACCATATTGAAAAAAAACCTAGGATAAAATCACTAAAAGTAAATTTTTTAAAATTTAATGATTTATTTTTATTGTAATCTTGAGTCCATATTTGGAAGGTTCTCAAAACCATTCTATACAAATCAGGAGCCATGAAATTGAATAAAATGCCTCTGTTCCTAAATTGGATAGCTGTTGATAGGCTGTTAAACTGTTATTTTTCTATTTTAGGCTGCTCATACTACACATCTTATGTGAGCTCATTTTGTTTTGTGATTGTGGAATATTGATTCTAGATTGCTCCAATTTTTTTTCATTTTAGTCCTTCTGTTGATGCCTCATACAAATCCTTATTGGATTATAATATACTCCAGAATAGCATCCATCCATCCCACTTGTTGCGTCAGTTCATTTTGTTTGTGGTTTGAACTACACCGCTTGATGTTTGATATAATTTTGTATAATGGGCTAGTGAAATTTTGTTTTCTGTTTGACAGTTCATTTATCAACTGATTTTTTTAAATTAATTGAATCCCAAATCTTGCACAACTTGGATTTCATTCAAATCTGAAATCATTTTGTTTAAATCTGAGGTATTTTTGGTTGTTGCCATAGCTTTTAAAACTACTGTACCAAATTATTACATACCAAGGTCATTGTGAATAATGTGGTTACATACACCTCCACTGTATACCCAGTTGTCATCCAGCCCACACTCTGGATCCAAGAGTTGCCACTTCCTGCCCCCGCGTTTTTGATACATCATATGAGCCATTGGCTGCCACTTTTGAGCCATCTGCACCTTTGATCTATTCCATCATTGACAGTGCCACTGCACAAAAGAGTGATCCCATCTTCTACATGAAGGTCCTCATCCTGTGTGTTGAGTCTGATAGTCAGGGTGCTGCGGTACCTGCCAAGGGCTGGCGTCGGTTGACAGATAGTGAGCTTGAAGCTCTCCTCAACTGCTTGAACAGGGGAATTGCAGTTTGGGATATCACGTCCTAATTTGGGGGTCACAACCAGATATATTGGCGACCTTAACAGCAAATTCAGCAACACTGGTCAAATTGCCAAATTTTTCAAGGCTAAGCGTCAGCCAAAACTCTTGCAACCTGTTGTAAATTGCGCAATTAACGCTATTTTGATATGTCCTTTGAATATTGATAGTTGCAAAGATTTGGCTGGGTTTGCCTTTGAGTTTAGAAATTCTTTGCCTTCTGAAAATGGGTCTGGTTCAATATCCACCCATTCCAGATTATTGTACCTGTCTGTGATTGATCCTGGTATGACCTCATCCCAACATGACCCCCTCAGCCACTCTGTCTTCCTAATGAGGGATCCCTGTCCCTTGTCTACTATTTAAAGTAGGATCATTACTCCTAATAAATACAAGTTTATCCACATTTGCGTTGGCTTTAATAATCTTCAAGCTTTTTCCTGTCCTTTCTTCCAAAAGGCCTTTTACATCTTTTTTTCCAGGAAATTAAGGTATGTGCCCCTAATTTTGCCCTGAAGGCTAACCCAAGGCTAGCTTTGAACCTCAAATCTTTTGTTATAAAGATTTCACGCCGTGTCCTCCAGGATGTTGTCCCCTGGAGCCAAAAACAACAAAATGGTGCTCACTACAGGGGCTGCAAGCCCCTTGGTTACCCCATTCCCACGCGCATTCTCTGGTCCTTCTCCCTTTTGTTTCTGAAGTACCCAATCAACCTAAAGTCTCTAGTCCCCCCTAGAAGAAGACATCACTGATGCCCCCTCAAATCCTATGGTATTAGTTCTATCTCCTGGGCCCGCATGGGCCCCTCTTCCAGCTTTCTCTCTCAACTATGAACAAGCTTGTGCTGCTGCCCGCTCCCTTCTTCATTCTGGCATGGTGGCAATGCACTCTATCCCTGGCCTCCGTCCTGGGTACGCTTCTGAAGACCTGTACTCCTTCCTTTTGAACTTTGGTCTCCCCCCTGTGTTGATGGAATCCATGGATACTATTGGCGTGTTGGTCAACCAGTTCATCCAACCTGCCCTAGTTTACCACCAACTTGCCTTAGGATCCCAGAATCAACTATTAGATGCTGTAGCCACTGCTGTCTCAAATAACCATGCTCAAAATATGGCCTATCAAGAATGGTCACACAGTCTCTTTGCTTGTATTTCTGACAACCAGCGCAACTCACTGGCATCACAGAAGTACTTAACTGCCTCCCTGAACTCCCTTTGTTCCTTGCTTCCTAGATACATAAAGGATCAACTATGTGAATTGGATGAACATCAGGCAGCGTGGCGTGAGCAAATTGAGGCCTTTCTGCTAAACCATTGTCAGGACTTTGAGACTCTGGTTAGTGAGCTTAATCAATTCAGAGAGCATTTCACCTTGCAACTTAAATTGATAGGAGCTCATTTCAATACTTGGGGCTGCCATCTGCAGCATCAATACGGTCTGGATAAGGCTGCACTAGGCAACACTCTATACCAGGTGCAAAATTATGTGGATGACAGGGTAGCGTCTATTGAGGTGACTCCTCCTGCTCCTCCTGTTGAGACCCCATCTGATTTCAAAACCAAGGTATGGGAGGCCATTGCCAAACTCAAGGCTACCACTTGATGCCAAGCCTCTGTTCAGAACCCCCCTCCAGTTGATCCAATGCCTGACCCTTGTATTACCTCCCTCACTGATCAGGTGGCTACCTTACAAGGTGAAATCAAGTACTTAAGACAGCGCCTCTCTAACTCTGAGGATTCATCATCTGAATCTAAAGATGAAGAAGAAGGTGAAGTTGTTAATACTCCTGCTCATGAAAATCATGGTTGTTGCCCTGGTCTGGAAGGTCAACCCCAGGTCAACTCTGCGTGTGCACTAGATCAACTTGCCAAAGTGACAAATGATGTAGCTGATAGGCAAGACACGTTGGAAAGAGAGGTCCAAAACCTCTCCTGCTTTACCAAGACCCTAAATGGACAAGTTTCCCCATTGGTTGCTTAGGCCACTTCTCTGGCTACTTTTGTCAATGGGATTGCTGGCACCTTGGCGGTACAACAAATCAAGATTGACAAATTTGGGACTGCTGCCGCCACTGCTAGGGATATTAGTGGACAGAACAGCTCTACCTTGGACACTCTAGAGGAAAGCCTTTGACTCCTCTGGGCTAGACAACCTGCTGCTGAATCCAAGTTTGAAGGCAACCCTCATATTAACGTCCTCAACCCTGGTGAAAACAGTCAGTCCTTGTCCTCATCTATTGACCCAAACTACAAACCGACCTTCAAACAGATATTCAATCCAAAAACCTCTACCATTGCCGCCTTTCTAACCATTTACAAAACTGCAATGTGTAGGGCTACCAACGAGCTCAAGAAGGAACACATCCTCACCTGTCTCCATCCCACTTGCCAGGAAGTTGTGGTCCCCAAGCTCCCCTCCATTGTCACTTGGGAGGACATGAAGCGCCTCCTTATTGAGGAGTTTGGAGGAGATCTCAGCTTGGAGGTCAAGAAGGATGCATTTATGCACATTGCCTTCAAGCCCAAGGAAACCCTGGCTGAGTTTGCAGATTGTTTCTACATTGAAGGCCAGCAGTTAATCACCAGTTGACAGTTAACTCCCTGGGAAGCCTACACAGCTTGTTCAAATGCTTTGAAGGTGAACCAGCTTCTATGCCTACACTTTAAGGCACACAAGGCTTTGCTCACTTCCATGAAGAGTATTAAGACACTCCTACAAGACATGCATTTGACACATGGAGGTACGGTGGTACGTGAAAATAAAGCCAGCAATGCTGGGACTACCTCTTGTACACCGCACATAATGACCCTGGGTGCTGGTGGACAGGCTAAGAGGCAAGGCTGCCATAACTGTGGCCAGATTGGGCACCACTTGCGCACTTGCACTAATCCTCAAGTGGAAGGTTGTGACCCCAAGGAACAGGCGGGAAAAGAGAGGTCAGCTTAGAAACAGAGACGCTCTCTGCTGACCAATCTCCCCCGTCTCCCCCTGATCCTCCATCTGATGAGGAAGCTCCCTCTTCCTCTGGCCCAACTATCCTTCATCTATTTCACAATCTCTCCAGTGATTCAGAGCCTGAAGATTCTGATAGTGAAGATTCTGATAGTTATGGCTATTCTGTCTTGGCTGTTCCAGAAACTATCTCTGTCCCATACAAGCTTTGCTCTGGGAAGACTACCACCACTTCCCAAGTACCTGCAAGTGAAGCTAAGTCCATGGTGGCTCGCCCTTACCTAGCTCAAGCCCACTGACCTCCCGTCTTGGTTGACTCTTCCAAGGAAGCAGCCAAGCTAGCCAAAGCTCTCTTTCAAAATGTGACTGTATCTCTTCCGCTACAGACTGTATATAAGGAGATTCCTGTGTTACGGTGCATGCTAGCTAAATGGGAAAAGGAGCTAGAGGCTGTGCAAGATGTGTTGGCAGTCTTGCCCCCCTTTGGGAAAGATACAACCCGCATGGAAGTATCAATCCAAAAGGTTAAGATCAAAGCCATCTTGGACACAGGTTCTCCAGTCAACGTGGTATCTTCCAAACTAATGAAGAAACTTAAGTTGGCCCCTGACCTCAACTACACGCAGCTGTATGGCACAGCTGGCATGGCACAAACACAGGCCATTGGTGCCTACTCCGCTCTACCCATGAGGTTTGGGAAACTCCTTATTGCTTCCCCCGCTGTGGTCCTCAAGAACAAAAGCTATGACCTCTTGGTTGGTACTCAATTCCTCCAAGAATATAATGGGATTGTAAACTTACAAGATGGATACCTTTTGCTCTTGGGATATGAGGTTCCTTTGATTTTTGAGGAACCTCCACGCCTCCCAGGAAAACGTCTTAAAACTTGTGTGCTTGAGTACCCTACAGGTATCTTCTCTCTCAAGTATAGGACCCACTCCTCCAACATGCGTACCCCTCCTCCTTCCTGCCCTGCGGAAGAAGGGGTACCTCTGCTAGCACCAGCAGCTATCACCATCCCCCTGGGCTCTCAAGTGGTGATTGATTCCCAGATTTCTTATGAGCTACCTGAAAAGTCATTCTTGGAACTTTACTCACCTGAATCCTTAAGCTTTACAGAGCCCCACCTGTGTCCTGGGATTTTAGATCAAACCCACAAAGAGCCTGTACAATTACTGCTCCCCAACCTGACAGCCTTACCCATGCAGGTGACCCAAGGCCAGGTTGTAGGGCATGGTCGTATACTGGGAGCAGAACAAGTGGCCTTCCTCTACCCCTTTGGAACTTTCAGTGATTTCAACCTACCTGAGGACAATCCTCAAGTTCTCTCCTTGTTCACCGCTGCTGATTTCCCCCAACTGTCTCCTGTTCAACAAAAAGACGTGTTGGACCTGCTCAATCAGTTCAGCAACATCTTTGCCTCTGGACCTACAGACTATGGCCTAGCTAAAGGAGTCATCCATCAGATTGATACTGGGGATGTGCCCCTTTTTGTGCCAAACCATACTGCTGTAGTAGGTTGGAGGATGCTCAGGTGTCTAAAGAACTCAAGCAACCTCTGGATGCTGGGCTACTAGCTCCTTCCCAAAGTCCTTGGGCTTCCCTGTTACTGATTCTCAAGAATGAGGATGGAAGATATTGCATTGTAATGGACTATTGCCGCCTGAACTCTCTCACTAAGAAAGACTTGTACCCCTTGCCCAGAATTGATGATGCTCTCAGACAGCTGGGTGGTTCCAAGTTTTTCTCAGCCATGGATCTAGCTTTGAGATACTGGCAAGTTGACTTATCTCCTGAATATCAAGAAAAGGCTGCGCTTATCACTTCAGAGGGCCTTTTTAAACCCACTTGTATTCCCCAGAGACTCTGCAATGCCCCTGCCACATTTCAACGGGCTATGGACTCCATCCTATGAGACCTAAAGCTCTCTTGTGTCCTCATATACCTTGATGATATCACTGTATTCAGCGCTACCTTTACCAATCACTTGGAACACCTCAAGGCTGTCTTCATCAAGATTTGCAAAGCTGGATTGAAACTCAAACCTTCCAAGCTCTCCTTCTTCAAGGAACGTCTTGAGTTCTTAGGTCATGAGGTCACTCAAACTGGAACCCGCCCCATGAATAATAAGGTGGAAGCCATTGACAAGATGCTACCTCCCACAAATCTTCAAGAGGTTCAAGTATTCCTTGGTATGATGGGCTACTACTGACAGTTCATACCTGACTTTGCTGAACTGAGTAAACCCCTTGTCCAACTGCTTTGCAACGTCCCCTTTGAATGGACTGACAGCCAACAATAAGCATTTGAAGCGCTGAAGGCCAAGGAGGCTCCTATCTTAGTCTATCCTGATTATGATAAAGAGTTCATCTTGTATACTGACGCTAGTGGAGTAGCTGTGGGTGCCATCCTTGCCCAACTTGACAATGAAGGCATGGATCAACCTGTAGCCTACTTGTCAAGGGTCCTCAATAAGCACAAGAAGAACTACAGCATCACTGAGAAGGAATGTTTGGTGGTGCTGCATGCGGTGAAACAGTTTTGGCATTACATTTATGGGACCCACTTCACAGTGGTCACAGATCACTCCTCCCTCAAATGGCTGCAACAACTAAAGGAACCTGAAGATCAACTAGCGCGTTGGACTCTGCATCTACAAGGGTATGATTTCACTGTGATACACTGTCCTGGGGCCCAACATCAGAATGCTGATGGCCTGTCAAGAATGCCAATCCTAGCTATCCATCCCGCTGATGCTGATTGTCTATACAAGTTAATAAGGTGTCCTGACTCTTGGACCACTGAGCCAGAATACATCCGCTTGGCACTACAGACCCTATCCAAGGACACTATAATTTGTGATAGACAACTCTTCAAAAAGGTTAACAATGCCTACCTACCCTATGTTTGCCCTAGCATGAGGATAGCCATTATCCTTCAAGCACATATTGACACTGGCCATGGGGGCATAGCAAAGACTCATGACTGGTTGTGCAAAAACTTCTATTGGGAGAACATGTGCCTCCTGATCCCTGATGTCCTTGCCTCCTATCATTCCTGTCAGCTCCAACGCCCTTGCCTGTCCCAACACCAGTTCAAACTCATCCCCCAAAGCATGCCTTCCACACAGTGAGTATTGATGCTGTTGGGCCTTTCCCTTGGTCTAGGTTGGTATGTTGGTTTATCTTGGTTGCTGTAAACCACTTTAGCAATTGGATTGAAGCCAGAGCAACAAAAGATATAACTGCTAAGACCACAGCTACTTTCTTGCTACAAGACATTTTCTATCAACATGGCTGCCCTCAAGTCCTGCTCTCTGACAACTGTACCAACTTTAATGCTCACCTCATCACTTCTATTGTCAAATCTATGAGAACTCACCAATTGTTCTCTGCGCCTTATAACCCCTCAACCAATGGAACTGTCAAACAAGCAAACTCCACCCTGGTGTCCATAATGAGGAAACTCAAACTCTCTGACGCTTCCAATTGGGATATGTTCCTCCCTGCTGCCCTCTTTGCTTGCCAACTCAGTAGGCATTGAGTGACTGGCCAGTCCCCTTTTGCCATGCTGTATGGACGTGAGGCCGCTACCCCCTCAATCTTGGGACCCCCCTTTGATTGAATTCAATGTGTCTGCAAATCCTGAGGCCCATGTTAAAGACTTAACCAATTGTATCATTGACATCCAGGCAACAGCTTACTCCACTGCTTACAAGGTTAAGGCCCTGGAGCTCTTCCTGTCCAATGCTTCTAGAGCCCCCTCCCTGAGTATCAAATAGATGATCTAGTTCTCTACTACCAGAATTGTACAGGTGGTAGAGCCCATAAGCTGGATTCCCTCTGGGTTGGGCCCTGTGAGGTCACCTTTAAGAAGGGTGTTGAGTATACCATGAAACTACTGTCTTCTGGACGTCATTTTACCCGCGTTCACTCCAAATTTCTCAGCAAATATCAACTCCCTGTGTCCAATCTTGAGGGGGGAGATGTCGTAAATCACACAATTAATGCTATTTTGATATGTCCTTTAAATATTGATAGTTGCAAAGATTTGGCTGGGTTTGCCTTCAAGTTTGTAAATTCTTTGCCTTCCGCAAATGGGTCTGGTTCAATATCCACCCATTCCAGATTATTGTACCTGTCTGTGATTGATCCTGGTATGACCTCATCCCAACGTGACCCCCTCAGCCACTCTGTCTTCCTAATGAGTGATCCCTGTCCCTTGTCTACTATTTAAAGTAGAATCATTACTCCTAATAAATACAAGTTTATCCACATTTGCGTTGGCTTTAATAATCTTCAAGCTTTTTCCTGTCTTTTCTGTCAAAAGGACTTTTACATCTTGTTTTCCAGGAAATTAAGGTATGAGCCCTTAATTTTGCCCTGAAGGCTAACCCAAGGCTAGCTTCAAACCTCAAATCTTTTGTTATAAAGATTTCCTGCCGTGTCCTCCAGGATGTTGTCCCCTGGAGCCAAACACAACACAGCCTGTGCATATTGAAACAATAAAACAGTGGGTAGCCAAGGATTGCCACCTGGACTCACTTGCTGTCCAATCAATGCTGGCCACAGAGTTTGGGCTTTCTGTTTCCAAAACCCTTGTCTATAAAACAATGGTCAATTTGGGCTTCTTGTAGAAGGTGCTCAGAGTTTCTCTGTACAACAGAAACAATGAGAATACCATCAAGGATTGACACATTTATGCTGAGACATATCTGACCCTAAAGAAGACTGGGAATGTCCTGTTCTTTTATACTGATGTATTTTTGTTTTCCTCCTCACTCAGGTCTAGGCATGGGTGGGTTGAGAAGGGGTCCAGGGATGGTGTAGCACATTGTGCAGCTGTCTGTTCCCAAACATATTCCATGGTTGCGCTTCTTGGTCCTCGTGGGTTGGACCAGTATCAGATGATTAAGGGTTCTTGTAATAGCGGGAAATTTCTTGATTTTCTCCAAGTTGTCAAGGAGTACCTTCAGGTTAATTACCACAGTACAATCAACATTGTTGTGCTTGATAATGTTGGGCTCCACAAAGTGGATCTGGCTGTTTCTGAGTTCCCCCCATTGATAAAAACAGACATACCTCCAGCCGCCAGCTTGTGGATTGTCTAATGAGACTTCTCTTCCTCCCGTCATATTATCCATTTCTGAATCTAATTGAGGAGGTGTTTGGTTGGATCAAGAATAAGGTGAAACAAGGCCTCCCTCAGGACACAGATGATCTCTTCAAGATTCTTGAGGTCATTCAATTTGATATGCCACTTGATATGGTGGCAGCTTTTTACAAGCGCTCCAAATCCTTCCTCCCCAAAGCCCTGGGCTCTGAGCCAATCAGATAAATGGGCGCTCCAGGTTTTATTTGTTTTTATTTTTATTTATTTTGTTTTTATTAGGACTCAATTATCATTAATATATAATGATGTGACATTTGATTGTATTATAGACATATAAGAATACATAGAAAAGGCAAGTAAATTAATTATACTAGATATAGAGACACATATTCTTATTATAATGTACTAAATGTTGTATTGAATGTTGTGCTAACAAATAAATAGATTAAAAAAGATAGAAATAGATTAATTTTATTTGAATAAATGTGAACCCTTTTTAGTACAATGGATTTTTTTTAAAACCACAGATTTGACCTTGTGAGGCATCACCTGATCATTATTATTTCAGTGCCACTATAGCCACACAACACAGAAACTAATGATTTTCATGTATATCTTACTAATTATTATGTATGATGTGGATTTGAGCATATCAAATCTATTTATCAAATCAAATAAAAAAGGAAAAGGTAATTCAAGCTCTAAACAATCATCTGTTTAAAACATAAGTGGAGCAGACAGTTTGATTTGGATAAATATAACTCATTGTTTTACTACATAATATATGAACCTATACTTGACAATCAACTAAATAAACAAATTTATAAATCATATTTTAATATTAAAGTATTCAATTTATTAAAATGAATCTTTATTATCATTAACCTAATTATATATTACTATTATAATAAAAAAATAAAAAATAAATTAAAATATAAATAGAAAATTTTTTATTATGCAAATGTGAAAATGCAAGGAATGGGTTATTTGGGGGAATCATACCTCAAAATGCTGTCTTCTGCAAAAGCCTCTAATTGAGACCATATATGTGATGGAAATCACAGGATAATATGAAGTTGTCTCCATGTGGTGGAGAATCACCTGCCAAATCCACATAGAGTTAATGATTAACCACCAACGCAGTTTCAAATACTGTTTTGTGAAATTTCCAAATGGGATACTAGGGTTAAGTAAAATAATTAACCCCAACCAGAAAAGCCCTAGATAAATGGCGTTCAAGAAAATCAGAGTGTCTTCAGCATAAATTCAGGACATTGGGATAGCACATGAGCTTCAGCTTTGATGGGAGTAGGAACAGCTCCAAGATTGACAGGCATTAAATTAACATTTGGCGGCAACAACAACAAAGTACTGACAGCAGGCCCCCATCTTTCCGTAATAATCTGGCTAAGGATTAAATTGTAGGGAATGTAGCGCAACAATCCTACTACAGGATGAATTTCAAAAGTAAAGCTAGACCAGGGAATATGTGATTTTTGTTGAGTAAATTTTGGGAGGACTCAACTCTTAAGAGTTGAAACAGTGAAAATTATTCAATATATATCAAAAATTAACTAAGCAATACTGCCTGGATCCTGGGCTCATATTCCTTCCACATTGTCAAGTGAATATCTAGGCCAGGTTGCAAAGAACCCTTGAGTGACCAACTTCTGACAACCATACTGATTAACAAGTTCATATCTGGTGACCCTTAAATTACATCAATTTATCAACATCAACTTACAGGGGGAATCATATTTCACTGGCAAACTGGAGCAGCTGTAACCCATTTTCAATCAACCATTTGATTCAAATCTGTTAAATCAGTCAGTTTTGTTAAAGGTTTCTGCGCTTTCTGCGCTTTCCTACTCAGCCAAATAATCTCTGGCATTATGGAACTTACTGTGACAACATACTCTTCTTTACATGGTGGATGATGCAAGAGCCAATTGCAAGTGGGGTGGCGCTCATCACCCCAATTGTGGCCAAGCGCTTTATAAAAGGTAGGGTTACAAGGGAGTTTGTTAGCAGTTGTTTTTCTGGCAGGAGGTAAAAACCAAACATTGAGGCTAATGCAAAACTATTGAAGAGAACACACTCCACAGTTTTATAGCCATGTGGAGTATTTTGTTTTTCTAGGGCTAGGCAGCAGATGTCAAGTTGTTGAGGGACAAATTCTTCTTTCTTGGTGTTTGTTTTCAATATACAATGGAGGAGGATGCCAAGGTATACTGCAATATGCAACCTCTGCAATGTGTAAAGTTTGGAAAATAAACAGAATTTTTTATATGTAGCTGTTAATTGGTTGATATATGAAGTATTTGAGTATTTAAAAATTGTTTACTGGGAAGCTCCAGTGAAGTCTGCCCCCAGGCTTCCACAAACAAAATTAATAAAGGTTTTAGCTTGTTCATGAGGTTTGCATCCCTAACTTTATTTGAAAATGCCTTGATAAATTCATTGAAAATTGCTGCTTTTAGATAACCATTTCCTACTTGAAATTCAATCTTCTTTTGATTCTTTTCATATTCATTCATATTTAAAAATGGGAATCCTTGAACACTTTCATACATATATTTGTCAAAATTCATTTCAAAATTCATTGGTATTTCATTCATTTGATTAAAATTGATATTTGCTCCTATTTTATATGCTTCCCTTGTCCAGGTTGAGCTTTCTCTGGGAGCTTGATACTCGCTGTTCATTTATTCTTTTTTTGCAAATTCATTCATATTCATTTGTATTATTCTTTGAATTTATGCAGAACTTCTTTGAATGACAGGGGCTACCAATGATTGGTAACCCCAGTAAGCACTACTGAGCGTGAAGGCTGCCACCTTGACAACCTCTGCCCCATTTCTTGTTGTTACTAAAGTAAATGTAAGTAAAACATAAATAAACTTACTAAATCTTTCCCCTGCAGCCCCCTCAGCCACAGGCACCCCTTTGGCAAACTTCATGAGTGTTGGTTGCTCTTCATTTGATTTCCTGAGCTTGATCTTCCTTATTTTCTGTGTAACTTGTGCTTCCTCTTGATTTTCATTTGATAAATTTTCAGTGTTTCTTGAAGTGCTGCTACTTGATTGTGCTTCAATTTCTTCATTTTCATCTGTTTCCATTTAATTATTTTAATTTCTTTTGTTTCAATTAGGTTCCTCTTTATTATGTTCATTGCTGTTTATTTCATTTGAATGTTTATTTCCTTCAATCAGCTTGATTTTTGATTGATTCCCCTGGCACTTTGCCAGAATTCAAAATTATTGTAGCTTGCATCTTGAAAATTCAAACTTGATGAAATTGTTCCCTTTAGATTAAGTAACACTTCTTTGTTCTTTTCATCTATAATATTTCCCAATTTATTTAGTGTCAAAACAGCAGGCTTGACCTGCCAGCAAGGTTTCAAGTAAGCGGTTTTGTGACCTGCAACTCAATTATCTAGTCACTTGAAGCTAGACTAGGAAGTCAACTTGAATTTACAAATCCAACAACATGAACAGATGATGATCCCTTACAGTGGATACCTTGTTTTGGTGCTTGACTCATTACCAGGATCAAGTCACCCCCTTCACCATCCCACCATGTGATCAACACAATCATGTTCCTGTTATCCATTGATTCACCATGACCATATAATCACTATCTCACAATAAAGATTATTATCTAGCTTCTAAATATTTTACCCCCTGTAACTCTGCTAAAACAGCACAGTTACGACATTAGAGCAACTTCCTTTGATTGGATTAGTGGCTGCCTCCCCTTGCCTAGCTTTTCTGTTACTAGTTCCCTAATAGTTTTTTATTTCAACAACTTTTTGCAGGTGTTCTTCTAATTAATTTATCAAGTTGTAGATATTATACATGTTATTTTGTTTTACATCCTAAATAATGGGTTATATAGTATTAACATCAACACATGGTCATGAAATTATAGATAATAGTACATTTTATTGACAATTATTGCAAATAATACAAATAACTGGCAATTATACAAAAAATAGCATAACATACTAAAAAATACATCAGAATTGTACTAAACTATCCATCTAATTATTACATGTAGATTATATTTTTCAGTATGTAACCTTTTTGATTTGAAACTAGTATTTTATTGATATTTCATTGAATTTTGGATGTTTTATTGAATGTTAACTATACTGGGCTATATTACCAGCAATGTCAATTCAGTGTTACGTGCATAACTCAATGCATTTTCATAATAAAATTCATTGTAAAGTTGGAATTTTTCATTGTAATTTTATAATTAACTGTGTCTATATTTGAGAGCCATTGACACTTAGTACAAATATTGATACATAGTGCATTTTAAAGATTGTATATTTACTCATTGATAATGATTCTGTAAAATTTAAGTTGAACTTTGTGAGTTAGTAATAATTCAATGGATCAATCAATCACTGTTTATGACCATTAATTGCCACAGCAAAGAAAATCAGCCAATTAATGAAAATAAACAGTATTCTATTAACACATTACATTATTTTTACCTTGCAAAATCCAACTAAAAAGTTGACAAAATTATTACCAATAGGTAAATATACAGGCTGTAAAATGCACTATGTATCAATATTTGTACTAAGTGTTAATAGCTCTCTAATATAAACACAGTCCATTTCATTAAATTATAATAAAAAAGCCATGTTTACAATGAATTTTATTAAAGAAAATGCATTGAGTTATGCACATAATATCTACATACCAAGAGTTGATGTCTAATTGCAATATTCCAATGTAATATTTACATTTGTTGGTCTTTACTTTATTATTGATAATGAAAAATATTCATGCAAATAATTATGTTACCACATCAAATATACACCATTTTATTAATTATGGGGAATTTCAATATTATAAAAAATATATTATTAATTATGAATTGGAAGATTTAATATCAACTTTAATAATGTGTCACAAAGAAAAGTTTTGTTTTACTTGTCAAAGGACAAGTAGGGGAGGGAATGTGCGGAATGTACGTTGCCATCATCTGCGCCTGTAAAAGAAACAGCATCAGAGCTATGGGGATGGAATTGGTGGTGATTTGGGAGTCTGGGTTAGAAGGTGGGTGGCTTGATCTTGATGAGGGGTTGGGCAGGCAGGGTTTGTTGACTGGGAAGGGGCGGCAAGAGCTGATTGCTTCAATTGCTTGAATTCTTCTTCTGTCACATACACAGGCTTGACAAAACAAATGAATGAGTTTGGGGGAAGGCAGGAGTCCTTTCTAGACTTATCACTATCACTTGTATAGAAGATGATGAGATCTGATAAGTCTTGGACAAATACAGACAGGAAAATCTCAACCCCCTTCTCAATTTGGGTGCACAGTTCATTGTAGGTGGTAGGCTTTAAGTGTCTGAGAGCTGAACCAAAATTGTAAAGACATACATCTGCAAGATGCATGTCAGCGTGGTTGCTGGGGTAGGATCAACAGGTATGCCCAGCAGTCCTAATTTCTTTGGTTGTCCATTCCTGTTTTTCTATCTCCACACTCAGTACAACTATGTGCATGGCTTGTTGGGTAGCCCACTCCTCCAGCATGTTGTTGAGCTCTGTCTGGTAGGCATACTCATCTGTGGTGTTTGATATTGATGAATAATAATTGACACCCAATGAGAAAACTGCCAACAAAACCCCAACCAAACAATACAAGATTGGGCCGCACTTGTAAACGTCAGATTGGATACACTTTTCTCCATCATCTTGGATTCTTGCAGAAATCTTGGCATACAACAAGAAGATGACGTCATTGTGCGTTCTCATTGCCCTCCCTTTTATAAAATTAACAATGGTTGAATTTTAGGGGTTGTTATCCACCAAACTGGGGCCAAGGAGAACTTGATTGGTCAAGATTCTTGCAGCAATCACAACTCTGTGCATCTACAAATTGACTGTTCTTTTATTTTTGAAAATTCCATGGAGTTCCAGTTGGAGACGTACCTGGACCAGGGGCATCTGTGGGTCATGTTCCATGATAGCTATCATGAGAGGATGGGCTGTGTCACCTTCAGTTGAAGTACAGGTACCAGTTAGGGTCTTCTTGGGAGGGGGGGCCACAGTTGCTGTAGGCTCGCAGGGTTGCAGCCACAGTGGACTTTACAAAACCCATTGCAACCGCAATTTCCCCAAGGGACATAAGCATCCCTTGCTTTTCAACCATTTCAAGAACAATCTCCAAAGTGATTAATTTTCTTCTGCGTCTTGCAGGCTGATTGGCTGGGGGAGGGATGTGTCTATCTTGGGAACTGGTCAATGCCATCTGATTGGCTGTTTCAAGGTTCTGGGCTCTCTGGGTGACCCCATGGCTCAAATGGCTGGTTCCAGATGCCATTGTTGATACAGGATTTGGGTTGGCAGCTGCCTGTGCATGATGGGCAAACAGAGCCATGCTGGAAGTTGCAGAAGAAAGAACAGACTCCTGGGTGGGGCTTGCAGAGGGGCCTGTGGGTTGGGAGTGGTCATAGACAGAGGCTTCACCGTTAAGAGACCCTGTGTAGCCCTGCATGATTTTGTCAAGTCCAGGGAACAGCTCATTGACTTGGTTGTTATTGAAAGAAGACATAATAAATTTTTATTAAAATTTTAAGCTCAAGAAGAGGAATGTATATTTTGGTCAATTTTATTCTTATATATGTTAATTTTCTGAATATTATGATCTAAATTTTAGCTGTTCTAAATTGGAATAGGGTGATTTTTGAGAATGCCTATGATTCCTAAAAGAATCAGCACAAATACACTCTAGATCCTTTAGCATCCTTTTTGAGATGCCCATAAATTATATTTATTTCAAATTCCTAGCAATTATGATTTGAAACTTGGTTCTTGGATTTGACAGTCCCACAATTTTGTATTTGTTACTAATTTCATATTGTCTATTATTTGTTAGACATACAGAAATCTCAAACTGTACATTAGAATTCTGCATTTCTGATTCATGAATCCCACATTTGTTTGCTGTGTTTTGTCTTTAGTTAGTTGAGTTATCTGCTCAAGAGATTCAAAATTTGTCAGTTTAAATAAATCAAAAAAGTCAAATCAAATAGTTGATCTTATTAAATATTTTATTTTTTCACTCAGTTGATTTGCCTGCAACAGTGATTTGAAATTTAGACCAAGGATTTTACAATGCTGCATTTTTACGTTCAGGTTCTGAATTTACAGTATGTTGATCAGGGGAGGAAATTGCCAAATGTTCCTGTCCTTTCAATTGAAGAAACCTGTGAAGTTCTCTGCCACAGGAAAGTCCTTTACTGCTTGTTTTTTCATTTGTACTACTCTCATGTACCCTATTATCTTGGGGGTAGGTTGGTGGCGGGAACTCAATGTGTCAGCTCTTCTCAAAGAAAGCAAGTTGCAGGTGAACCATTCTTTGGGTATTACTGTTTGTATACCATTGCTTGGATTTTTGGAGTTAGAGCAGTCTTCACAGACCATCCAGTTGGTCCCTGTCCCCACAACTGTTAGTTTGTATTTGCCAATGTGCCTTCAACCTTGGTTGGCAGCGTTTGATGCTACCAGGGGTGAGGTTCTTCCCAAACACACCCAGTTTGACTTTGACTTCAAGGTTACGGTTGATTTTACCCGCATTGCATCTCCCATTTACCATTTGACTCTGAAGGAGGACACATGTTTTTAGGAGTGGACTCAGCATATGTTAGAAAAAGGTTACATTTTTAAGAATACCTCATCCATCTGCTCTCTGTTGTTATTTGTTCAGAAGTCAGACAGCTCTTTACAGCCATGTGTGGATTATGGAAATCTAAACAACATCATAATTCTGGATCCCTACTCCTTGCCTTTTGGAAGCCCAAATCTCTTGTTGCATTGAAAAGGATAAAGGCTTCTTGAAACTTGATCTTTTGAATGCTTTCAATCAGATTATAATAACAGAATTAATGAAGTGGTTGAATGTGTTTCAAACCAAGAAATGTATCTTTCAGTTCCATGTCATGCCCTTTGGGTTGAAAAATACTCCTGCTTGCTTTCAGCAACTGAAAGATTTGGTTCTTGGGGATTTACTGGGGGTGTGTGCCATTGTATATATGAGTGTTATCTTGGTGTTTTCTCCAGATGAGGAGTCCCATAAGGCTCATCTATCAGCAGTGGTGGAGTGTATCCTCCAGGAAAATTTGATAATCAAGCAAAGTAAGTACAAATTCTTTAAATGTAAAGTTACCTTTCTTGAACATCATCTTTGAGGAGGGTCAAACTATTGCCCCTGATAAGGAGACAGCAGTCTGTGAGTATGCTACTCCAGTGACTGTATCTCAGCTTTGTAGTTTCTTGAGTACCTGTAATTTCTTGAAAAAAGTTACTCCTCATCTTTCTGAAGTAGTGGCTCCTCTGTACTTGGCTAGTGGAAAGACAATGTTGGTTTGGACTCCTGAGTATACAGAGGCATTATTAGCAGCCAAGGCTCTCATGTTGTCATCTCCTGTACTGCTTCATGTGGCTTCAGAACTGTTATTTGTGATATCCACAGATGCTTCAAAACATGATGTAGCAGGGGTGTTGTTGCAAACTGCCAACAATGGCATTAAAAGACCAGTGAGGTATTTCTCTTAGAAAATGGAGGCACACAAACAGAATTATATGATCTACAACAAGGAATTGTTTGTGGTTATGGAATCTCTGAAGCATTGTCATCACCACCTCATGTCAGCATTCACCCCTTCATTGTAAATACCAATCATAAGGCTCTCTTGTACTATTGCCAACCCCAGGTTTTGTCTGGTTATCAATACAAATGTCATGGTGACTTGACAAAACGCAAGTTCCTCTATGAGTTCATCAAAGGAAAAGACAACCACTTGGCTGACTCATTGAGCAGAAATCCTTCCCATCTTCCAGATATTGGTATAGACGTTGATTTTAATACACACACTATGATACCAGACAAGGCTGTGGTTCCTTTTGTACTACCTACACCTGCTACGCTTGTCACTATGTCCTTAACCAAGGGTTCAGACTTAGACTTATATTCTAAAGTCAAGTTTTTGCAGCTATTATCCAAGAGTTACAACAGATTGATGGAACTAGCATGTAAGCATTCTGCGGGTCAGCCACAGGGTTACCACAAGATAGGACCAATCCTTTATTATCAAAGCTGTCTATGGGTCCCAGAGGGAACTATTTGGGATGAAATCATTGAAGCATATCACACTTGCCCTATGGCAGGCCACCCAGGGAAGAGTAATATGGCTGAGTTAATTTGTTGACAATTTTTTTGAAAGGGTTTGATGATGCAAGTGGCAGCTTACATTTGGGATTGTTTGGTGTGTGTTTGGTCTAAGTCAAGTAGGAACAAGACTAATAGTTTGTTGGTTCCATTACAACTGGTTACAGGTCCTTAGACGTCAGTATTGGGGGATTTTATTAGAAAACTCCCAGACTCTAATGGTTTCAACACAATCATGGTGGTGGTAGATTAGTTTACAAAAAAATGACACACTTTGTTCCTTGCTCAACCACAATCACATTTTTGAAAACAGCAAGGTTGTTTGTGAAAAGAATCTTCTCCTTACATGGTATTCCAATGGAGATAGTGAGTGATTGTGGTCCCTAATTTATTTCTCAGTTTTGGGAAGCCTTTACTGAGATTCTTGGTATCAATCTCTGTTGTTCCACTGCATTTTACCCCCAATCTGATGGACAAACAGAGAGGGTAAACCAAAGTTTGAAGGTCTATCTACAATGCTACACAAACGTGTGACAGGATAACTGGTGCTCAAATCTACCCATGACATAGTTCACATATAATAACTCTTTGCACACATCAACTCAGGTTTCACCATTCTTTGCCAATGTGGTTTACAATTCTTTGTCCAACATGTACAGTAGTTTTAAGCCCTATGGCAACAAGCAAAAAAAACTTCATATTTAAACAAATTCAACTCAGATGTAAACAAAAATAGCTAATATATAAAAGAAATTAGAACTCAAGGGATTTATATTAATTTAAAATAGATTTGGTCCCTATCAATTTTTTTTGGATTATTTTATTTCATTTACATCTGAGTTGTATTCATTTAATTCTGAAGTTTTTTGCTTGTTGCCATAGGTTTTAAAACTACTGTATCCTATACTAGTTAGCAATGTAGAGGCTGCAACTGATCAAGCTGCTGCATTGAAGCAGGTCAATCAGGAGTTCCAGGTTACTCTCACTGCTGCTGTGACAACTTAAACGGAATAAATATATTGCAAGCGCCAGGAGGGTTCTACCTATAGGCCAGGTGATCTAGCCATGATTGATGCTTGTAACATGAAGTTAAAGGTCTCATGTTGCAAGTTAGGTCCAAAGCAAGTTGGTCCTTTTAAAGTCAAATGACAGATTGGTCCTTCTGCCAACCTGTTAGAGTTACCCCCCTCCTTTAAAATATTCCACACTTTCCACACATGTATTCTCACTCCCTTCTGTGGTACTGAGGCTGCATCTTCCTAACCCATTTTGGTGGAGGGAGAGCCTGAGTATGAGTTAAATTGCATTTTGGTGTCTTGGAAGAATCACAGCCAACTTGAGTATCTGGTGTTGTGGAAAGGTTATCTCAGCTCTGAGAACTATTGGGTCCCAGACTATGACTGTTCTAATTCCCTGATCTTATCCAAGAGTTTTACAATCAAAATCCTACTTCTGTTGGTCATCCTGAGCTTTCCCTGGCCATAATGAAGCTTCCTCCTGCCCACAAGAATTTTTCCTTGTCTTACCTTCCTGATGGTGGTATTTTACCCCAGGCTAAAGCAGAGGGTAATGTCATGGTAGGATCCATAATGCCTGAAATTACTCAGACAGGTTGCAAGGCACAGAAGTCAGGTAAGCCGTTAACCAGATTAATTGATTTAATGGATTTAAATCAAACAGTTGATTCAAAATGGGTTACTGCCGCTCCAGTTTGCCAGCCGGATTTGATTTCCTCTTTCAAGCTGACGCTGATAAATCAACGTAATCTGAGAGTCACTCAATACAACCTCATTTATCATAAATTTTTTCATAAATTGGTTACACAAAGGTTCTTTGTATACTGGACAAGGTACTCTTTATAAAATGCAGAAGGAATAGGAGCCAGGGTTTCAGGGATCCAGCCTGTGGGTGGTTCTTGAGAACTTGTGGGTGGAAAGCCTGTGGGTCAGGAGAGAAGGGCCCACCACAAGATTGAAGCTAACTTTACAATATAAGGTAATGATTTGCCCAGGAGGGGCAGGATCTTCTTGAGGGTACCATTGAATCAATCAGGCCAGTGAGAGTGATATACATCACCCCAAATATCTGGTTGGAGATGAATTCATTGGCTGTAACAGATTCCTTCAGGAAGTTGGGACGCAGGGTGAGAGGTGGTGTCATCAGAACTAAATAGGAAGGCAAGTAGTTGTACTTGTTGCAGAATAACGGAGAAGCTATGGTGAATTTGGTCCCTTCTCTGTAAATGGTCTCTGTCTCTCTAGTTCTAGCCTCTGGGTTGTGGATTAAGATTTCCTCTAGTGTGAACTCCAAATATGCTGGGTTTGGTAGATATTCTGTGAAATGTACCAAGCCAAAGGGAGCTCCTAGTGGACAATATAATTTGGTGGCTGGTCTGCAGTTTCTTGGGGTGAATAGATAGGAGGCATGGAACTGCGGGAGTTGGTCTGCAAATGAAATAGAGCTAAAATCAAATATGGGATGACTTGGTTGAACCAAAGGTTCATGACACTATATTGCAATAATGGCAATGGGTAACTTCCTGGCAGCCCAGGGTATAAGTATACCCATATGCCATGGAGAAACTTTTACAAATTCCTTTGAGCCTGGTGCTACTGTCTACCAGGTTTTTATAGCCCTCAGCGGTATCCATTGCAGGAGCTATTTAATTGGCTGGTTCAAACTGAGAAAGCACAAATTTTCCTTTCAGGTCATGGGATTTGTCATCTTTAGGTGGCCTGCATTCCACAGGAAGTTTCTTTGCTTCCCCTGCTGCAGTGGCCCAAGTTATTTCAGGATCCTTGGTTTGACCCGCACTCTCATTGGCCAGGTTAACAGGAACCTTTGGCATGGGAGGCCTTGATGCAAGTGATTTCTGTTCATCAAACCTAAGGAGATTCTCTGAAGTCAAATTCTGCTCTGGTTCAAGCCCAAAAATCTGCAGGCAGTCATGCAGCCCACAGGGTATTGGGGATTGAATCCCATAGTTGAAGTTTTCCTATGAGTATAGTCAACAGGAGTTTATCATTTGTGACACAGGAATCCAATTGGTAGTGCTTAGTCAAATTTTGATATATATGGGAAAATTTTCACTGTTCAACTCTTAAGAGTTGAGTCCTCCCTAAAATTTTTACTCAAATAAAATCAAATATCCCTTGGTCTAATCTTTATTTTAAATGCATCCTGTAGTTGGCCTTTTGCGCTATATCCCCTAAAATTTAATCCTTAGCCGGATTATTATGGGAAGATGGGGTCCTGCCATTGGTACTTTGTTGTTGACGCCTCCCAATGTTAATCCAATGCCACAGAATCTTGGAGTCTTCCCTGTCATATCCAAAACCAAGAAAATTTCCCCTCTTAATGTCCCAAGTTTTATGCAGAAGACCCCCTGATCCTCTCACAGGCCATTTATCTAGGACTTTTCTGGTTAGGGTTAATCATTTTGCTTAATCCCAGTGTATCTTTTGGAGATTTCACCTAACAGTATCTGAAGCTTTGTTGGTGGTTAATCATCAGTTCTATGTGGATTTGGGTGTTTATTCCCCACCATAAGGACACTGCTTCTTACTATCTGTCTATTTCTGTCACAAACCCCTGATGAATACTCTATCACCAGTTTAAGGACCAGAAAATATACCAAAGGGCCCCAAATTTGCTAAGAATCTTGAAAATGATACTCCCAATTTTCAGATTTTTAGTGTTTTCTGTATGCCCAGTTCTGATCATCATCTGGACTTCCTCCCCAGATCTTTGGGGTAGTATTTCTGCCTCTGCCCGCCTCATGGGAGATGATCCTTCTGGACTCCTGTATCTCCCAGATAACATACCTGGCAGGGCAAGCAATCTCTTTTCCTCTGGGGAAAATTTAGTCAAAAGCCTCACTTGTGATGACCTGGATCTGTACTCCCCCATCCTGGCCCTGATGCCTCTCCTGTTGATGAGGTTCCCACCCCTCACTCCCCCCAGTTGGAGAAGGAGATGCCTGTCTCCCATCAGACTACCAAAGCTTCAGAATATGCTCCCACATGTACCCCTGGTTGCTTATGGTCTACTGTTGATGGGATTGAACGCCTATTTTACCTAATTGTCTCCAGTGTCCTCCATTTGGTCCCCCTTTAGAGCAGTCCTCCAGTAATCCACTGGGTGACATCCTGGTAGTTTGTCTCACCAGTATGGGAGCCAAACTTAGTTATTTTAGCCCTCCTCTCTTACAACTATGACCTGTTTTGAAGGGACAATTTTCAGTTTGCCAATTCTTGGGCTCCTTCTCTGTTCCCTTGGACTCCTTGGTTTTGTCCTCCTTGCTCAGAACTCCTTGGTCTTGGTCTTCTTGCTCTGGGTCCTGGGTCTTGGGCTCCTTCTGTGACTTCCTGCTCTATATGATCCCTTTGTTTCAGTCTGTTACCCCTTAAATAGCTCCTTGTTTCAGTATGTTTTAGGTCTGATATACTTTTTTTCAGGATGAACCAATTTTTTCCTTCCACTATAATAAATTAAACCTTGTTGATTACCTCAGCCAAATAGAGTTGACTTTTTATTTTCAAAGCCCTGATTTATTAGGCATTTTCCTCTTATTTTACTAATAAAAAACATTGATAAAACAAGCTTTAACCTACAATCAAGCAAACACCCACATTTTTTATTCCTTAAGCAGGTTACTTGGGCTACCCACTGCCATCTCTTGCTTGAATCTGTTGTCCCTGCTTTCTGGAGAAACCCTCAGCCCATATTTTGAACAATTTCCTTGTTTTCCTGTTACGTTTTCCTGAGTCAGTCAATTATTTTTTCCTTGCATTTAAACAAGGAATTTCATCTCTGTGTTTTGCTCAACATTTCCCATGATTCCCCCTTTTGGCAAAACTCAAACTCCCTGTTGCCTTGCTCTTGCTCTTTAATATACCTAACAGCAAAATGTTTTCTCAGTTTTCAAAGTTTCTCTGTGCTGTTCCCATCTGCTTCTGTTTCTCTCTTTCCATTCAACTCTTTAATAATTTCTTCCCTAATATTTTTAATTGTTTTATTCCTGTATTTATTTGATTCATTTTAATTCTTTTCTTGATTAGGTTTTATTTATTATTCCCTTAATTTTTTTAATGTTCTATTTATTCCTCTGATTTTTATATATATCTTATTTATTTCTTTAAATATTTTTACATCTTTTCTCTTTGTTTTTTCTTCTTCTGTCTTTCCATCCACTATGGATGATCTTTGCCTAGTCCTTCTGATCCTTCTTTCTGCTGTCCTTAACCACTGTCCTCTATCTGAGCTTCTCAATCAGGGTAGTCCCCATCAGTCAACACCTCAGACTCAGCCAATAAGTCTCCACAATTAAATCAACCTAGACTTGACCCCCATCAGTGACCTACACTTTAGGCTATCAGAAGAAAACATTCCTCATACATTACCACTGTTTTTAATCACCCAGGTAGCTATCTTGAGCTTATAGGAGCAAGGTAACCAAATTCACTTCCCAGAGACCTCCAAATCATTAAGTCCAGCATCTGTTTCTCTCTACAGCCACCTCACTGATGGTTCTGGGAATAACTATGCTTGTCTATTAATTTCATGACCTTCTCAAAGCTATCAGGAAGACATAGAAAGTGATAACTTACCCCCAGCTTAGGTAAAGTTATCCAACTGTATCCCCACCCAAGTTGGTATCAGGATTTCAATGCTACTTCAGCACAGCTCTCCCAGGTAGTCACAACTTCTCTATTCTTCCAAAGCATGGGGCCATCCCATTACCATCCCAAGGCTTAGACCACTGTTCCCCATTATCAGAGCTAGATATATTAATGAACCAGCCAAAATTCACCTTTCTTAGGCATACAATCTTTTATTTGGCCAATACTAACCCTCACCCAAAAAACAGCCTTCAATGTGGATCAAAACAAGTAGCCTAGCTGAATTCTTTCCTCAGCTAGTGTCAGAATTTTGGGATATTGACTAATTAACAGATTCAACCAATTATTGCGGGCCAGCTGTCAATCACTCTTTGGATAGTTTCAACAAGAACAATGCAGGCTGCGGGCTGCAGGATCAATGAATCAACAACCAAATCATATCCTGGCATCAACAAATTCATGCATTGCAATTAATAAATGAACCATGCAATTACTGCTCAGTAATTAGTTCCATTTATCAAGCAGCTCAAATGTGTTTCTCATAATAATTAATATTCTAAACTTTAATTATATCCTAGAACAAGGGCTGAAATATGGGTCGTTATCTGAAACACTTCTAGAAGAGTTCATCATGGACTGGGCTGTCAGGTCAAACACTCTAAGATAAAAGGCCCTGAGCCTATTGTATTAGAGTAGCTCTGATTAGTGTAACAATCATCTTGTGAACTAGTAGCCAATCATTGGCTAGCTAGCCCTGGATAGTGGCCCAGGAAGGCAGCTGAAAAGAGATTCAGCTGTGCAGCGTGTCTAGAACAAACACAGTAAGCCGAGGAAGTTGTCAAGCGAGCTTCCACAAAATCCACCCTGAAAAGGCTGGGCCTCCTGCTGTGTTGACCTAATGCTACTTCAGTCTCTTCCTAGTGTTGTGAGCTAACTCAGATAAAATGCAGGCAGGTGGGCCGCCTTAAAGCCAGTTCATTATAATAAAAGGCTGATGATTCTGTAATCACTTGATGATTGATCCATGTTTTATTTCCTTAATATGATCCTCTCTTAGGCTTATTAGTAGAGCAAAAAATGATACTATCATCATACAGTATAATTATCTATAGTAAAATATAGAGACAACCCATGAACTGTATCCAGAAGTAGGAAGAACCGTCCCAACCCCTTTGGGCTTTGGGCCCAGTCAGACTTGTTACTTCTGCAGAAAACAAAGTATTCCGGACCACAGGTTATGCCAAAGTCACAGGTTCTCTGTACTTTACTGATGTTAGAAGACTTAGGATATCATCTGGTGGATGATAAAATACCATAATCCACAGATTTCTGACAGCTAGTATCCAGACTTAAATGTTTCTACAGCACTCTGGCGTACCAGGGTACACCCTTTATCTTCCTCAGGTACCACTATATGATTACCCTACTGGCATCTTTAAGCCATAAAGAGCTAATCAAATGGATCACCTCCCTTGTCTCTCTGGGCTCTTAAACTTGATTCTATTAAACCCAGCAAGTGCCCTTGCCTGAAATCTAGCCTCCCATGTGAGTTGTCACAACTCTGTTACTTTGTGGAGCCCAGCCTTATCCAAAACAGTGGCATTGATGACGCCCCTGCTGGTTTCTCTGAGATGCTCCTTCACATTCCAGAGGAAGCTCAGAGATGTGCCCTTGTTGGGGGCCTTTAATCATCTAGCAGAACCCAATGCTCTTTGGATCAGGATTGTTGATATAGGATAGGTGGTGGCATGAACCAATCCACAATGAGATACCTGTTACAGATGCGCCTTTTGAAATAGCCATACAGATTGCAGGGAGAGGAAGTAAACAATGATTTGTTGATATAAAAAGGTCAAGATTTTCATCAGCCCTGAGTTCAGTATATGCCTTGGTGCACCTGTGCTAAGCCTCAAGGTCTTTTGGGCCACTCTTATTATAGGGAGATACTCTGAGCCTTTTCCACAAGGAGTGAAGCCCTCTGATAACTCAGTAGAAATAGAAGATCCAGGTGGCACCCCTAAAGGTTGACCTCATCATTGTCTGCATATTTTATGGTTCAAGATAGCAATTTCAATTGAGCCACTGGCAGATTTCCCACCTGTGTTCTTTTTTGAGAGTAGTTGATAGTTGTTGGGGCTTCTCAGTTAGGTTATTTTGCCCAGCCTTTTTATAGGCTTGGTATAAGTAATTGGCTGACTTCAGAAAAATCTCAACAATAATCACAGCCTTCTTTTAATCAGCAATACACTTCATAATTTTGATGAATATAAGATGTTAGGAATTTTGACCAAGCAATGATGCCAATTATGACAGAGCCCACGGATTGGGACTGTTACAACCAAATCCATAAATTAGTAGTACAAAATACAATGATACTAATTATGATGGAGCTTGTGGATATGAATAACAGCTACCAAACTACATAAATTGGTATTATAAACTATATACATATTGGATCAGCAGTAGTCTGCTGACCTGAGCCTTAAACTAGCCAATGATAAGCGCCGCTGCGGCAAATGAATGAGTCATGATTTGCCACCGTGGCACTTTAAAAATACACAAGCGCCACAGCACTGCCTAGCAATTGGATTGGACGCCAAAGCACCAAACTACTTTTACATCAAGTGCCGCTGCGCCAACTGAAAATTATTGCAAGCACCGCCTGGCAAATATTGCAGGCGCCAAGGCGCTGCTTTACTTTTACATTGAACACTGAGGTGCTGGGTTTGATTCCCCATAATCTTGAATTCCCATATTTATCACATTAATAAGCATTAAGCTTGCAGTATGCCAGAGAAGTAGGAAGTGATCCTGAAGTACTAAATTATTCCATTCCAGCAAGGATCACCTGTGCTGGGTGAAGATGAAAATATTCTATTGGTTGACGTACAATAAGCGCCAACCCTAGATTGATAATTATTCAAATTTTGGGCGTGTTAGAATGTCCTAGAAGACATTGCTAGCAGCCCAGAGATGACCCTGGTAGAAGGTATAAGAAGAATTAATATTTACAATAAAATCATCTTTGAACCATCTTTATTTTATCCTTAATCTGGTTGACCTTTATCCTAATCCTTAAGTGCTTCTGCGCGATCAGAAGCCATTGCTGGGCAATAAACATTTTTCCGTTCAATCCTGGCTCTTCTGATACAGTACTACTCATATACTCACATATGACTGTATTCTGGCAAATTTCCTGTGCCCTATAATCTCAAATAATTGTGGCACTGTAAAGCAAAAAGCGCAACACAAGACACCCTGTGTTGGGGATGGGCTGTCCAGCCCTTGGGGCATGCTGGTTAGTGGTGTCTGACTTGGTGACAATGGGTATTGGTACCTGGGTGTAGTATTTGATGGCCTTCTCCAATACATTCTGCCTATTTGTTGTGTGATATAATGCTGGCCCTTCATCTACATCCCCTTCACTCACGTAAGGGCCATATCTAGTGTCAAGTATAGCCTCAGACTCCTTATGCATACTTGCACTAGGTGCATCTTTGTGGTACTATGGTGGCTATACAAGAGAAATCTGATTAACCGTTCTGCTGTTCACAGTTTATGACTTGATACCCTCTTAGGATTCCCTAATGAGCTTTGGCATTTTGATATTGATGCCCCCAGCTCTCTCCGTATAAATTGCCTGGCTCTATGTTTGGGTTGCCACATCCTCATCTCTGCTGGACGTGCTGTTGACTGCTTTGGCATCCTTGTATACATGGGCTCTGTTGATAGACCCTCTTGGGTACCTGTGGCCTCGGCGCTTTCCCCTAGGTGCACTTGCCTGTCAGTTGGGTGGGTGGAGTTTCCCATTGGAGCAAGTAAAGGTTTCTACTGCTATCTTTGTTCCTGTTTAGTTTGGACTCTTTATACGGGTTCAGGTGCCAACCTTTTCACGCTGCTGCCAGGTTGGATCTTTATGTGTATTGTGCTTATGTATTTGGCTTGGTTGATCCCATTCCTATTAACTTTGCCCTACTTAAGAAGTTTTGTTGATTCTGTGCAGCCTTTGCACCAAAAAGGACATCAAGAATGGTTTATCTGATATTTTTCAGATTGTTCTTATTTATTTAGATAGCTTAGTGCTGCGATGGGGCCAACTTTGCTTTATTTATATCTTGTGTGCTGTGGATCTGATTTGCTATTGCTCTGATTGTTGTGTGAGTTCTGCATTACAGTGTACGGCTTTTGTGTATCTGGCTCAAAACTTGGCAAACATAATGCAAAACTGGGTATGTGTGTGTTTTAGACCCTGATCTTACCGCACAACTATGACGTTTCCTTCTATAAAAGCACAACTATGGTGTGTTGAGTATCTGATAAGGATGTTTGACTTGGTTCACTCATTAAATGCCGAATTTCTGTTGATTTGGCTTAAAATATGGGTTTACTGTCATATGCTTTTTGCTGCTTCAGTTTGCTTTAATCTGACTTTGATGCATACATCCCAACAGCTGTGAAAAGTACAGTATCTGGATCAATAGGGATATAAATTATCTATTCGAAACTTGGTAGTTAGTTGTTAATGATCCCACCTTCGAGCTATATGGTGAACCTTTTAGATTTGTGTTTTTATATGAAGGATCCATTTATAATTGCTATTGGTTCCTCTTCTATGTATGCCGGCAGCAGGCATGATTTGGAGTTAAAAAGTATCTAGGGATTCCACATTTTATTTGATTTGAATTGAAGCTAGGGCTGCTTCGGCCAAGCCGCGGCCAGTTTCTAGCTCTGAGTCACTCAAAACAAAGATTTATTTAAAAATATTTAAATATATTGTGTTTCCATTTTGATTGTAACTGCCCAGAGCCGAAAGCTGGCCGGGGCTGAGCCGAAGCATCCCTAATTGAAGCTAAAAGTTAATTTGTTTGGTGTAGAGACCAAATTAAGGTTCAGCTGACAAGCCATTTAGGTTGGATTTGATAATCCTACCTTATTCACGACAGGTTAGATTTTCTTGGTAGGGCACGCTGATTTTAGTTGGGATGTTCAAACAGGTGGGCTTTGGTTTAGGGTTTATATTGATTTGGCAAAGAATGGGGAGACCTAATCGAGTACTTCAGATAGAGGTTTGTTCGATTTCCACCTTGGTCGTGTAAACTTTTTGGTCACCCCATACCATTAAAGACGGATCAGTTTAAACTTGGTTATCTGTTCCGCCTGTCCTCACGGGACGAACTGAGCCTCCTCGATCGAAAAGTTTTGGAGCTGTGGCCCAGACTGCCCAAGTCGGTTTGCCAAAGTCGAGGTTATCTCAAGTACTTGCAAGATCCAAGGTTTCCCTGTCAAGAAAAACTCGTTGCAGCTTAACCCTTAGAAAAATAGATAGCTAATAGATGGGAAAGAGCAATTCCGACCGCCGCGGGGGAAGTAACCGCCCTAAGCCATTTAATCCAGTGGGGCTGATCTCCATGAAGGATCTGGAGAGTATGGAGGATCCTTTATTGAAGCCTCTGGCTTTAGCAGCAGCCAGTGCCAAGCCTCGCAACAAAAACGAAGTTGCTCCTCTCATCAAAAAGGTAAGTCCCATTTTTTCTTTGAAAACTGCTTAAGTAGAGGTTTGAGTTCATTATATGAATTATGTGGGGGTTGGAAATATCAATATTTTCACAATCAAGTTTCCATAAATTCACAATGTTTGTATCAGTATGTTTGAGGAGGAGCTAATTTAGCAGTCTATGAATTTTCATAAGCTTCTAGCTTATTTGCCTATTTAAAGTAGCCTTTTAAGTCCTGTTTGAATCACCTATGGTTGTGTTTAGATTCTTCTTTTGTTTAAATTCCTCGTTATAACTTGTTTGGTATGGTATGTTTTCTCCGTTATTAAATCCTCCAAGTTAGGTGATACTGATGCAGGAAATCGAGCTTGGGCGGCTTCCGCCGTATCAATCTTAGCTACTAATGATCCCATCACCCGAAAGCATCTTCTTGCTTCCAATGTTCTTGGTCTCTTGATTGCTTTACTTAATGACCCTGTTCGTGAAGTTATGATTGAGGCTTTAGGCACTCTACGGTAAATTCCCTACATATATTATGCTGAACGAATTCCAGCAATTTAAGTGCCCTCGACGACACTGGGATCATCACTGAAATTTTTAACAAGAAAATCATGGTTCCACTCCATAAATTGATGAACACCTGTTCCGAAGTCATCTCCAAGATTATTCAAGGGGTGACCCCTCAGACCGATTCCGAGAAGGAGGATTATCGAGTGTGTTTCCAAGTGGCAGAAAATGTTATTTGCCTACTTTGGAGTCTCGGTGAAACCTCGCCCAAATTTTTGACGCAAGTCACCCAAGACATAGAAATGACGTTTATCATCTCATGCCTGATCTCAGCACAGCATTTGCCTCAAAGCTTGGTCATCACTGCAGCTCGTTGCCTTTTGACTCTGACAGAAAACAACAAGGACTTGCTAAAGTATTTTTTCGCAGCCAACGTCAATAATGTTCGGGCTGTCGAAGCCTTGTTGAACGACCAAACCAGCCCAATGTTGCGTGCTTTAGCAGTGGGAATTCTCTCTAACCTGCATGTCATCACTAGCCCAGCAGTTGAACGCACCATGGTCAACAATGGCGGAGAGGATTTGCTTTTGCTGTCTCCTTCATTCTATTCTACACTCCTTCCTCTCGCAGCTGGCGGCTTGCTCTCAAGTGCTGAAATTGGAGCTAGTGTTGATCGTGCTTTGGCTGAAGCTCCTCAGCAGCAGGTATCGATCCATTCTACCACATGCTTACATTTAGGATGAAGCCAATGCTACAACGCGTGCGGATCTTCAGAATATTGAGAACAAGACTTCCATTCTACAAGCAACAGAGGTGCTCCTTTCGGATCAGCATGTTGTTCTCGAAATCCTGGCCAATTTAACTTCTGAAGATCAGAATGAGGCCAATGCTCAAGAAGAGCCTCAAGAGGAACCTGAAGAAGAAATGGATGACGAAGATGATGACGTTGAAATTCCTGATGACATTGAGTTTGGTGAACCCGAAGCTGTTGATGTCGAAGTGAAGCCTCATGTCGCATTTACCCTTGATGTTTTGATTCCCAAACTTCGCGAATTAGCTGGGCCCCATCCTCTGGTCATCGGCCAACCTGATCAGCCGTCTCAGCCACATCATGCTGATTTGGCCTCTGGATTGGCCGGGTTACATCACCGTGCATTGGGAGTGCTTAACAATCTTTTAGCAGGGCTAGCTGTTAGCATGCCAGCTTCTCAACGTGAAAGTTATGCCCAAAAGTATTGCGATGGAATCAGTGACCTCTGGAACTTCCTTTTCAGTCAGGTTTCTGTTTTTACTCATCTGCCCAGCGAGGATCATCAAGAAGTAGTTTCGCAGGCTCTTTCATGCCTCTGGGCTTTGGCTAGATGGGCTGGTCATCAGGCCCTGGCTTTGACAGACGAGCATCTCAACTTCTTGCTTGGTTTGGCTAGCTCTTCTAATGGCGCAGCCTCCATCAAAGCGGTGGGAGTCCTTGGTTTCATCGCTCAGCGCAGGCCAGGCCACGTGGAATCCAACAAATTAGTCGGAGATTTCCTCATCCAGATTATTTCTCGCTTGTCTTCACCAACACCTCCCTCTGCCGAGTTGGTCTTTGCTGCCCTCAATGCCATTTACGACATTTACGATGATGCCTCTCATGACTATGACGCAGTTTTTATCTCCTCGGACTATTTACAGGTCCTTGAGGTCGCCATAACAAGAGTCAACAAGATGGTGAGTTTCTCTAACATTGCTCTGCTAACATTATCTAGCTGAGAGGAATTGATCGCCGAAAGGATGCTGATCTCAGAGAGCATGGGGACGACACCTTGGTTAACCTGAAAGCTTTTGTCAAGTACAAGAAGCAAGAAAGAAAGGACGCCACCAAAAACTAATCCACACATAGAAACATTCAGCTCCCTTATCCGTCTTTTTATGAAAGCTTCAAACCCAGAAGCAAGAAATTTCTGGCCTTTGACCTTATTTCACAAACAACTTTTATTTTCAACGGGAATAATACCCTTGATTGGGCATTCACTCAAGTACCCTAGCTCGAAGAAAAATTAAAGTTCCTTGTGTCGAGTATATACTTTTGGGCGTTAAGTATGTCAGCCACCGGTTTTGACGTTCAAGTATGTAATTTTTGGCCAACCTCAATCCAAAAGCTGCTCGGTTTGAGGCCGACCAAGATCGACTTTAAAGTTAAATTAATTCCTGTACGCTCGCTGTCGTGGATACATAAATATCCCAATCTAGATTTTAAACACTGGGATTTTTTTAACTATCGCACCATTTTTTATTTAACCGTACCTATGTTGAGTAGGCAACTTCTGGGGAAGCTTCAAAGAGTGCTTCAGAGAGGCAGGTTTTTGTTGGATAGAAGCTTTGGCCCTTATCACCAGAAATACCGTAACAGGGACATAACCAGGATCAGCAGCATTACAACCTACCCAATTATAGTCCAGTATTACGATTGGGGAAGACAACCGGCCAAGCAGAAAGGACATAGGATAGGGATACAACATAGCTTTATTTGGGAAACAGCAGTTAATATATCAGAAGGGGAAGCCACTGATCCTTAAGGGGGCAGCATCACAGCAGGATCCAAGTATGGTGCTAGCGTCAAATATTAAGTGAGAGATCAGCATTTGGAATTGATTATGCACTAAATTGGGTTAAAAATTAACAAATATGTTGCACCCTGCTGGAGTCAAGCCCTTATCCAACCACCAGGTGGGCAGCAGGGCTGCTTCTGCACCTGTTTTTGCTCCAAAAAGAAAAACCTCAGGTGCAGAAACCATCCCGCTTTTCTGAGCTAGTGGGGCCCAATTTGGGCCCCAAAAGCTATGCCCAAGCCCCCGGGGCAGGTTATACTGGGAAGGCTAAATTTAGCTGCCCAGTTGTACCTGCTGGCTGCTCACCTCCATTTGGAACCCATTTTTTAACCAATAACAAGCCACCAAATGCCTGTCAGATCACCCAAAAATAGCAACCAGATTGGCGACGTTTCTGTGACACCTGCAACCAGCCTTTCAATAACCAATAGCCAGATGGGCAGAGATAAGTCACTGACAGGCCAAAAAATTATACTTGAAAATACTATGCATAGCTGTATGACTGACAATCAGATGACAGGAAACTGGAAACCCAAGCATGCTAACCAGATAGTCAGGGAAGAGCATAAAGGGGCACTTGCAGGTGAATAACTATACAAGTTCAAGAAACTCGGTGAGACTAGCTACCGTCTTTATTAACAAATAAAGCTTATTATGGACCTTTAGTTCACAAAAATATTACCCTATGTGCTTCTTATACTCTTTCATCTGCAACTCCCCAAGAATAGCCACCCTTGATCAGGAGTCGATTGCCAAATCCTGGCTGGAGACCCAGAAGCACCTGACTACTACTGCCCGCCTGGCACCCCCTTTGGCCCTGTGCACTTTCCTGGGTATCCTCCTGGCCCAAACCAAGCATAGTGGGCTTTGGAATATTTACTGTGATACATCAGACCAGAAGCTCCCAAAGATCCATGTCACCTAGTCTTCAATGGCAAGGACATTACTTTGTATCCCCTTATATCCAAAGAGAAGTATAGCAACCCCTCTGCCTACCTGATTTCAATGAAGCCACCCCTGACACCCAAACCAAGTGTTTCAGCCTACCCATCTCTGGCCCCACTGGCTAGAGCATTCAATTCCTTGGAGTGCTTTACCTGGCCCTCACAGGACTGGTTGACTCTACCTTGCCAGTGGCTGGCCCATGGGCCTTGGCTGGAAAGGCTTTCTCTTACTTGGTAAAGTTAGGTCCATCTTCTGATGAGCCATTCCTGGATCTGCCCCTGCTTCTTCCCCTCCCAATGGCTTAGCGCCATGCACGCGGTATCCTAACAAATTGGGAGAGATTGCCTGCATGTTGAAACCGGCAGCATAATGCCCAACCTTGCTGTGGGAGAGGGGAGCCAATTCAGCTAGTTTTGGCTCCCATCCCGGGGGATGGCCCACCAGGACACCAACCAGTGAAAGGCTGGTATGGCCGCTCAACCAGGTGGTGTAACTGTGCTGGTTTAGCAGAGTTGCAAGGGGGAAACATTTGGAAACTAGATAATGATCTTTATTGAGAGATATTGTTTTCTAGTTACTGTGAATGGTGGATAGTAGGAACATGATAGTATTGATCACACAGTGGGATGGTGAAGGGGGTGGCTTGATCCTGGTAACGAGCCAAGCGCCAAAATGAGATATCCACTGCAGGGGATCTGCTTCTGTTGGTGTTGTTGGATTTGGAAATTCAAGTCAACTTCCTAACTTGGCTTCAAGTGGCTGGATAATCAGATTGCGGGTCACAACCCCGCTTACTTGAAACCTTGCTGGCAGGTTGAGCCTGCTGTTTTGACACAGGTGTTCAAAGAGAGGACACAGGGGACAGTTGAGGGAAGTAAGCACTTAAACCCATCAGTGCTATCCCACCAAGTGACCAGGAAGTACGTGTGGGAGCGTTCTCAAGAGGCACAGGCGTAACTTGGGGAGTGGGCTGGATCTCCCCCTCAGCAGAGGGGGAAGCGGGATAGGCCTCTTTGCGGGGAACTACAGAGTCTGGCTCAGGGAAGGACAGTTCAATATTGTTGCAAGTGAGGCTTTTAACCAAATTCTCCCCAGTGACAAGTAGATCTTGGGCTCTAGCAAGAGGGTCCTCAAGCCACTGCAAGAGCTGGATGGGGTTATCTCCCACATGGTGGTCAGAGGAGGATATACACCTCCAGAGATTAGAGAAAGTAGACCAAATCATGGGCAGAACTGGTGCCAAGGTGAACACCACAAACTCAAACAGTGAGAGTAGCCTTCCCGAAACTACCAGTAAATTTGGGTGCCCCAAAGACGGTGGAAGAGGGTTGAACAGGAGAGCATCAGAAAATCAGGGGTGTTGTTGGGACTTTTTGGTTGGAAAAGAGGACCTGGAAACGTTCAGACTGCCTGCAGGACACAGGTAAGCTGTTATTGTTAACATGTATGATTTTGGGTATGAAATCAAGCAGAAACAGTAACCTTTCAAACTTGTAGTAAGAAAATATAAAGTTTTGAGTGCAAAAATCAAGTTCAAACTCAAGTTTCAAAAGCAAAAAGGGTAAGCATTAATATTACCACTAACACCACTCTTAGGAGCTCCAAAACTGAGGTAGAGGGCCAGGGGAGAAGGACGAGGTAAGAGAAGATCAAAATCTTACTATCTATTTTAAAGTAAAGGACCCAAAGATGAGTCCAATCAAAGTACTTGAAGTTTTTAACAAACTTTATTAAATGAAAATAGACAAGAAGGGACCCAAAAAAACCTGCTTGCCTTTTATAGGGCAGTGATTCTGTCAACAGGACCACCTGGAGCAGGGGAGGTTCCTGGCTGGCCAGGAGATAAAATCTGATGCCCTGGGGCATGAGGGCTGGAAGGGTTTGAACTAATTTCTGGGCCATTATTTGATTGGCTGGGACCACAGGAATGGATTTGGGAGGGAACATTGGAAAACTTTAAATCTGCATGAGTCAATGTGACAAGTTTTGATTGGCTCCCATTCAGGTTTTTAAGGAATGGGCAACACCAAGCCAACAGATAGTCCAATTCAATTGGTGTTTCTTCTATTGACAGGCAGGCAGGCAGGAAGAGACAAAGTGGGGGGCTTGAGAGAGGTAAACAAGAACAGATCTCTCATCCACTGTATTGGCTAAATTCTCTAAGGAATTCAAGGGTTTAGTCAGGTTTTGGGAGAGTTTTTTTGGTTTGATGTGGGAATATTGCTTGATCCAGGGCCAAAGGGGGGAGTAAATTTACAGTTGTTAGTTACATTATGGGGAAACTCTATAAGCGCCCATGTGTATTATGGGATATGTTGACAGGTGGTAAGTTATTCATGATTGCAACAGGGATTAGGTATCAAGTGATAGGACTCAAATTAGAAATGAACAGATAGGTGAACAAGTCAGGTGGAAATTGTTTTGATACCAAGCAGGAAAATGGTTGGGAAACTGATTTGGTAAAAAATTGTGCAATGTATAAATATTGAACTAGGTTGGTGATTGCCAAACTGGGTTATCATCCAAACCTTAAACACATTACCCCTTTAAGGAATCATTTGGGTACATCAGGCAGAAGCATGGTCTTAAAAGCAGTAGCCTGGTGTTCCTGAAGTTGTTCTGAAGTGGGTACTAGCCAACTGGAGTGTTACTCTTTGCTGAGGCAGAGTCATGATTGATGGTACCTCTTTGTGAGTGGCTAATTGGCTCTTTATAATTTGACTAGTTATATGTTCCTTTCTGATCTATACTTGTTGGTTATTCCTGGACCTTTGTGTACTGAGTCTAGTTTCTTTTTTTCCTATCAGGACCCAAACAGGGGCATTGAGCAGAAGTAGTTCCTTGTTAGAGGATCCTTTATATGTATTGAGTCTCTTGTTTTCAGTTATTTTGGATTTGATACCTATGTGTTGTAATTCCAGAGCGCTTTTACTTTAGGCAGTTTCCTTGGGGGATCTTTATGAATGATTGCTTGTTACATGTGAATATCTCTGTTTTTTATTCAAATTTAGTTTAAATGGTGAGTAACCAGTCCCCTGGTTAGTGCACACTCAATATACTAGTAAAGAATGTTTTACATACAGTGGTCATGTGTCTTTTGGATTTCATTGATTACTTTCTCAAGGGTTCTGATGAAGCTGCTGTTTATGCATTCAACTCTACTGTTAACGTGTGGTCATTATGGCAAGGTTTTGGAGTGTTTAATGTTTTTTGATTGTAGGTTATTTTTCACATGATATCCTGTTAGTTCTTTAGCTCCATCAGTGAAAATGTAGTCTGGGGTCCCATAGTTGGCTATGATTGCCTTGTTGATGAAGCAGCTGACCTTTTATGCTTTGTGATCTTTGGTTGCCTAGCAAATTAGCCAGAAAGTTGAAAATTAATTACCACAATTAATAATTTTTACCATATTTAGGCTTCTGAGAATGACCTCACTATGTCCAGGCCCCAAACCTT
Organism: Entomophthora muscae; assembly: GCA_014839935.2. NCBI lineage: Eukaryota > Fungi > Entomophthoromycota > Entomophthoromycetes > Entomophthorales > Entomophthoraceae > Entomophthora > Entomophthora muscae. The sequence goes on from QTSX02002276.1 coordinate 170,038, forward strand.
AAATTTTTCTGGGTCAGGTACTGGGTTTACTGCTTTTATGCTTTGATGATAGACTATTTTTCATATGCTGTCCACTTATTTAGTAAATCTGTGATTTGCTCCTTTAGGTTTGGCCACCATACTATTTCCTTAATATGAGATATAAGTTATTAGCCTTAGTATAGCTAGTAACTAATGTTGTATGATAATTTTATCTACTCTTTGTTCCAAGGTCATATATGATATATGTAAGTCTTTGATAATGGGGTATACTGTGTCATTGGACACATAAAAGTATTTTTTGTTTCTTACTAATGTGTCATGAGTTAGCTAATATGTTTAGGAGTCTTTCCCTTTTGTCTTGTACTCAGTGTTATATAGGTTGGGCCAGTCAGGGTCCAGGTGGTCAGGATGATCCTCTCTTGGCTGAAATAGCCTAGAGAGAGCATCAGCCGTGACTATCTCTGCCCCCCTTTTATACTGGATGTCCAGATTGAGCTGCTCCAGCAGGGACATCCATTTGGCTTGTTGCTGTGTGAGTGTGTTCTGATTTTTGAAGTAGATTAAGGATTTATGGTCAGTTAGTACTCAAACGTTTAAATGCCCTTCTAGATAACATCTCCATTTCTTGCATGTGTGATATATTGCTAGCAATTCCTTATAGTGTATAGGGTACCTCTTCTCAGTGTTTGTTAAAATCTAATTTTTAACATACTGGCAGAGAATCCTGCTGCCCTTGCTGAAAGATGTGTAATACAGCGCCAATGGCAGTGCCACTAGCGTCTAACTATAGCTTTTAGTACCCATTGTTTTTTGGGTATTGCAGTATTGGTGCCTTGATCAGGGCTTGTTTTTTAGTTGGAAATTCTTGTCAAACTCTGGAGTCCATACTGTAAATTCAGAACCTAATGATAGAAATATGAGATGTTCAAATCCTAGGCCTAAATTTAAATAACATTTATGGGCAACTCAGCTGAGTGAAAACCAAAATATTCAATAAAATCAACCATTTAATTTTACTTTATTATTTATTTAATTTTGAAAATTTCAAAATCTTACTGAATATAACTCTTCTAACTAAAGACTAACACATCAAAAAAGTATGTGATATATAAACCATAAGTGTGGGATACTAATTTATTATTTATTATTTGATTTAAGTCTAATAAATCATAGGCAACATGAAATTGCAGGATTGTCAAATCCAAGAACCAAATTTCAGATCAAAAATGAGATGAATTTGAAATAAATATAATTGATGGGTATCTCAAACAGGAAGTCAAAAGATCTGAGGGGGATTTATGCCAATTCTTTTGGGAAGCACATGAATTCTCAAAAATAATATAATTACATTTTAAGCTGACTAAAATTTAGATCTTAATATTCACTAAATTAGACATATTTAACAGTAAAATTGAAAAAATATACTCCTCTTATTGAATTTAGTTCTTTTAATAAAAAGATATGTCTTTTTCTAACAACAGCTAAGTAAATGACCTGATTATTGGACTTGAAAAAATTATACAGGGCTACTTTGGGTCTTTCAATAGTTAAGCCTCTGTATATGGCCACTTCCAGCCTGCAGGCCCTTCATCAAGCATTTCCCAGGAGTGTGTTCTTTCTCCTTCTTTTTCTAGTATGGCCCCTGTTTGCACATCTTTCACAGGAAGCTGTTAAATGGAATAATATTATAACACTGGTATCAAGCAGCAGCCAATCAAACCAAGAGACAACCAAGGGAGGTATAAACCATATAATGTACAATCAGATACCATAATTTTGGTTTCAAGATGAACAAATCCCTCCCCCAGCCAAATTATCCTGCAAGACATAGAAGAAAACTCATTGCCCCTGAATTTTTTTGAAATGGTCAAAAAATAAGACATGCTTATTTTACTTGGGAAAATAGTAACCACAATGGGTTTTTTTCAAAGTTCACTGTGGCTTCAACCCTTCAAGCTCATGCCAACTGTGGTCCCCCTCCCAAGAAGACTCCAACTGGTGTCTGTATGTCAACCAAAGGTGAAAAAGCCCACCATATCATGATAAATATCATGAAATATGCCCCCAGATGCCCCCTGGACCAGGTGTGTCTCCAACTGGGACTCCACAGCATTTTTGCCAATAAGAGAACAGTCAATTTGTGGATGCATAAAGTTGTGATTGCTGCAAGAATCTTGACCAATCAAGTTCTCAATAGGCCCAGTTTGGTGGACACCAATCCCTATGATTCTGCTGCTGTTAATTTTATCAAAGGGAGGACAATGAGAACATGCAATAATGTCATCTTCTTTTCTTATGTCAAGATTTCTGCAAGTATCCAAGACTTTGGAGAAAAGCGTATCTAATCTGACGCCTACAAGTGTGGCCCAATTGTGTACAGATTTTTTAGAGTTTTGATGGTTGTTTCTCCAATGGGGATTGTTGGGAATTTTGACCAAGAAATGATGCCAATTATGACAGAGCTCACAGATTGGGATTGCTACAACCAAATCCATAAATTAGTAGTACAAAATACAATGATACTAATTATGAAGGAGCTTGCAGATATGAATTTCAGCTACCAAATAGTATGAATTGGTAGTATAAACTATATGCATATTAAATCAGCAGTAGTCTGCTGACCTGAGACTTAAACTAACCAATGATAAGTGCCGCCGCGCCACTTAAATGATACATGATTTGCTGCTGCGCCACTTTAAAAATACATAAGCGCCGCAGCGCCGCCTAGCAACTTGACTAGGTGCCAAAGCGCCAAACTACCTTTACATCAAGCACTGCCTTACTTTTACATTGAGCGCCAAGGCGCTGGGTTTGATTCCCCATAATCTTGAATTCCCATATATATCACATTAATAAGCATTAAGCTTGTAGTATTCCAAGGAAGTAGGAAGTGATCCTGAAGTAACTAAATTATTCCACACCAGCAAAGGTCACCTGTGCTGGGTGAAGATGAAGATATTATATTGGTTGACGTCAATAAGCACCAAACCTAGATTAATAATTACCCAAATTAGGGGTGTATTAGAATGTCCTAGAAGACACTGCTAGCAGCCCGGAGATTAACCTTGCAGAAGGTATAAGAAGAATTTATCATTTACAATAAAATCATCTTTGGACCATCTTTATTTTATCCTTAATCTGGTTGATCTTATCCTAATCCTTAAGCGCTTCTGCGCAATCAGAAGACATTGCTGGGCAATAATCAGAGTTCCACTCAATCCTGGCTCTTCTGATACAATACTACTCATATCCTCACATGTGACTGTATTACAGCAAATGTCCTGTGCCCTATAATCTCAAATAATTGTGGTGCTGTAATGCAAAAAGCATGACAGGGGTTAAGTATTACTCCACTTTATCAAGCACTGCAGATGAGTATGCCTACCAGAAAGAGCTCAATGAAATGCTGGCAAAGTGGGCTATACAACAAGCTGTGCGCATACAGTAGTTTTAAAAACTATGATGGCAACCATAAATACCTCAGATTTAAAAAAATGATTTCAGATTTGAATAAAATCCAAGCTGCGTGAGATTCAGGATTCAAATAATTTAAATATTTTGGTTAACAAATAAACTGTCAATCAGAAAAAAATATCACTAGCCCATTATACAAAATTATAATAAATATCAAGCAGAGTTGTTTAAACCACAAAAAATGAACTGACACAGCAAGTGAGAAGGATGGATGATGTTCCAGAGTATATTATAATCCAATCAGGATTCAACTGAGGCACCAAAAGAAGGACTAAAATGAAACAAAATTTGGGCAATCCAGAAGTGAGATTCCACAAGCACAAAAAAAGGAAGCCACAAAAGATGTGTAATATGAGGAGCTCAAAATAGAAAAATAACAGTTTAACAGCCAATCAACAGCTATCCAATTTAGGAACAGATGTATTTTATTCATTTTCATGGCTCCTGATTTGTTTAAAATGGTTTTGAGAACCTTCCAAATATGGAATGGTGATTACAATAAAAATAAATCATAAAATTTTAACCTTCTACTTTTAGTGATTATATCCTAGGTTTTATTGTACAGTAGTTTTTAACAGCAATATCTTTGATGGCGCCAGCAACCAAGCCAGCAGCAGCCAAGCCAGCTTCAATGAAGGTAAGGCTCAGAACGTGGAGGCACTTGTTTACACCCAAGCCTTTGAGACAGATAACAAGGAAGCTGACCTGTACTTGACCCCTGACCCCTATGGCTTTGACTTGTTCAATAGTCACTTAGTGTCTAGCTCTGCCTCCGTTCCCGTACCCACCCCTGCACAAGCTGTCCACCAACCAACCAACCAATCAGAATGGCAACCCTGATTTGGAACAACTTCCCATCATCAGCCAACCTTTCCCCCAGCCAATCAGGCTTCAGCTCCTGCGGCCCAGTGCCCCAAATGCAGAACAATCACTGCCCAAATTCTTCAGGAAATTATGGCACTGAACCTGCGGGGTCTGTCCTGGGACCAGATTGCCACCCAATTGCAATTTACCCAAGCCACCATAATACAGAAATTCAATAACTTAATGAATAAAGGGAATCTGATTGGGACAGCCAAGAAGCCAAAGAAGCAGGTTGACTCCCAGATCACTGAGGTGTACCCAATAATGCTTGATCTCCTGTAGCGGGACCCTAAGCTTCCCCTGACCCAGGTCTGAAAGCAACTTGCACACCATGGCATTTGGGTGTCTGAGCGCATGGTGCAGCTCTGGATGTATGGAAAGGTGGCTTCAGTCTGGGTACTTACTAATGTTGCCGACAACCAATGGGATGGCGCTGAGGATTCCCTGTATAATATTGACATTGAGTCAACCCTGGTCTGATTCCTGACAAGTTTGTCCCATGATGTCATGTTTGTCTCATACTATAAGCTATCAATAGATTTCAACAATTTTGGCAAGCAAAGAAGAGCTGCCACCTAAAAAGGAAGGAAGAAGGTCAAGAAGGGGACATTTATTGGTGCTTTTCTGGATGTTTTGGCCAAGGGTTTTGTCTACTATTGGACAAACCCAGATTTTACTGATGGCTAAGAGTACAGACACATCCTTGGTGAATTGCTTGACTCCTGGGATGGCTCAAATTCCAAGCACCAAGTTTTCTTGAGCCACCAGATGGAGGGTAGCTCCACTGCCCTTGAGGCCATCCAAGAATGCGGGCACCAGGCCTCTGTGTACCCAGCTGGCCATGCAGACATCCATCTGGGTGATTTTGCTTCCTTTAAAATTGGAGATACAGTACAGGAGCGCCGCCTTCAGGCTTTTAACAACCTCTATCTTGGGGTCCTTGATCCTAATTCTCTCTTTGGTCACCAAATGGTGGCAGACATGTTTGCCCAAATTGTCTTTCATGTGAATATGTGCAACCAATCACAGAAGGACAAGCACCTCACACCCTGTGCCAATGTCACCTATCAACCAATCCAGCCAATGACAGACAAGGAATACCAACAACAGTACATGGAGGCCATCACGCAAAATCCTCCTATCCCTGCCCTGCCATCCTCATCTTCCAGCCCCACCCACCCAATCCCAGACCCCCCAGGTGTGACAGAAATTACTGGATAATATGAAGCCGTTTCTAAATGATGGGGAATGACCACCCAAATCCACATATAATTGATTATTAACCACCAACGCAGCTTCAGATATTTTTTTATGAAATTTCCAACTGTAACTCCAGGATAAAGTAGAACCAGTAGTCCTAACCAAAGTAAACCAAGATAAATGACCTGGGAAAGCATCAATGCATCTTCAGCGTAGAATTCTGGGCATTGAGAAGGGACACAATTTTCAGTTTCAAGAATGGGGGGAGGAGCTACAAAATTGGCTGACATGAAATTGACATTTGGAGGCGCCAACAACAAAGTTCCAGACGCTGGGCCCCATCTTCCTGTAATGATTTGGTTCAGAATCAGATTGTACAGGATATACTGTAACAGCCCAATCACAGGATGCACTTTTAAAATTTAAAATTTAGAACTTGGGATAATTGATTTTTATTGAGTAAATTTAGAAGGACTCAACTCTTAGAGTTGAAACAGGGAAAACTATTCAATATATATCAGAAAAATTGACTAAGCAATACCACCTGATTCTTGAACTCCTATTCCTTCTACTTTGCTAAGTAAGTATCTAGTCCAGGTTGCAAAGAACCCTTGCGTGACTAGTCTCTGACGGTCATACTGATTAACAAGCTCATATTGGGTGACCCTCATATTACGTCAATTTATCAACATCAGTTTGAAAGGGGGAACTGGTTTCAGCTGGCAGACTGGAGCAGCTGTGATCCATTTTCAATCAACTGTTTGGTTTAAATCCGTTAACCTGGTCAATTTTGATACAGGTTTTCCGGCCTTCTGAGCCTTCTTACTTGGACAGACAATACCCAGCATTATGGAATCTACCATGACACCAGGCCAGCACCAGCTCTACGCCTTCTTTCCCACATTATTCTGTCTACTAGGCATCACTCTTCCCTGTCCCCCAGTAAACTCCCTGTTGCCAAACATTTTCTATTTATATCATCTTTATTCTGAATTTCAATTGTTCATTTTCTCTTTGTTTATAGTTAGTTTTATTCTTTATGTTCAGTTTATATCTATAAAATCATATATTTACTATGCTGTGTATCTAGATCCAGAACACAGTTATTTTTAGCACCCAAACATAGCCCCTTGTGAAAATATTAACAACAATTTGGTGATCAGCTAAATTTGAATTATAAAATTATGGGTTAATTGTGTTTAGATAAAGTTGTTGCAGATCCAAATTCAAAACCTTAATGATAAACTTTAAGCCAATCAGGAGCCAAGTGATAAAGTGATTGTTGTTGTCAGGATATACATTTCTTTACCCCTGGAAACCTGGGCCTGAGGGTGGGATTTGAACCCTGAACCTGGATTCCTGCGGGCCGCCCACCCCATGGACCAAGAGACAGCCCACCTGCATTTTCTTGGGAATGAGTCTCCGCAAGCTGAAGCTCCTGCTAAGTCCCAAAGCCAGAATACCAGTGTAGGTTCAATTATGATGGTTTCTGAGGAGGAGTGTCTCAAATTACCTAATGGAGGCAGAGAAAGTTCCTCTGTGAACTTCATGAATCTGAAGTCCTCTTGGTTAACCAATTGAATTCCCCTGCCAAGGGAAATCATGGGCTTTAGGTCCAACCTTGTGACCACAGCAAAAAATCAAGGAAGTCAAGTGACCAATTTGGACAATCTGGCCAATGAGAGAACACCCAGCCAAGGTGCCATTTTGCTGCTCCTACACCCGGGCCACCTGCCCTCACTTTTTCCAATATTTTGATGAAACCCTTATGGAAAATACTAAGTTTGGAGGCAGGGCACTATATATGCCTTTAGATTCTGTGCTCAAACCTTATTGCCATTTTTGAATAAAGTTTATGTTGATTTGGCTTACACAGATACTGCCTTATTTTATCTTTGTCATCTACTAAATTAGTACAAGATCCTCTGGCCCTCCTGACCCTCTTCCTGCAGATTTCTGTCCTTCAGGTGTACCCTTTGGCCCTGTCCATTTCACGACTACCCTTTGAAACCTGAATACAAGGAATATACCCCAGAAAAGATACTTGAACTTGATCCTTTGGCTCACATACAATCTGAAGTCAGATACAACTGTCAAGGCCAGTGGATATTCTCAACACCCAAGTTGTTCAGAGGGAAATTGAACTATCTCCCTGCTTACAACCTTCCCATGGAACCGCCTGTGATCCCCAGACCTATGACTGCTTCCTCACCTGACCTCCCAACCAACCACACTGGTAAGCTGTTTGGGATTGTGTACATCACCCTCACAGGGGTGATTGACACTATAATCCCAGCCGCCAGCCGTGGTCCTGGGTGGAAAGTCCGTCTCCTACCTTTTTAAGTTAGCTCCCCTCTTGTGGTGGGCCTTGCCCGCAAAAATCCTGGCCCAAGTTACCCTGAAAACAACAGGCCGGCTGCCCAAGACTGGATCCCTGACAGTTGTGACATAAAGGGTCATTCAATAATTCTTTGGTGCATGTGCGCTAATTAATTTGATTAGGTGATTGTTTTGCCATTGTGCGCCATGTTGCTGTGGCAAGTTGTTGATGAACTGGTGCTAACCCAGCAGCTGATTGGTCACTAGTCCATCAAAAAATTGCCACAGCAACAATAGTGCACAATGGCAAACACCCAGACAATAAGATTAATTAGCACACATACACCAAAGAATTATTGAATGACCTTTTATGTCACAACAATCACTTTATCACTTGGCTCCTGATTGGCTTAAAGTTTATCATTAAGGCTTTGAATTTGGATCAGAAACAACTTTATATAAACACAATTAACATATAATTTTCTAATTCAAATTTATCTGATCACAAAATGTTGTTAATATTTTCATAAGGGGCTGTGTAAAGTGCCAAAAATAATATGGTGATTATGGAAGCAATGCTGACACAAAGCAAACAACACTATTAGAGTGAAATGATAGGCTGTATGCTTAAGGACAAACAATGAGGATATAAAAGACAAATTGTGAGTTGCTTAAGTAACAGGATACCAATTCTGGAGGACAGCTTCAGCATTTTGGATCCAACAGTGGTGTAGCAGAAGATGGACAGCAAAATTGCCACAGTCAGAGTGATTTGTAAGGGCAAATTAGAAGATAAATCTGAAGGTGTTAATGTGTAGAGAGCAGGCCAGGATGCTGACATGGAATTGATGGCAACCTTGATCATAACAGAGGCTAGTTTCTCTAATACAGGGGCAAACAGCCCCAGATGAGCCAACATTTTTTTGGGAAACTTTTGTTTATTTGAGTGATAATAAGCTATCTAGAAACAAGTTTCTAGAGGGGAAATGGGGAAGTCTTAAGGGAGTTTAGGATGGGGCAGGAGGGGATTCTGCAGCATCTGATTGACTGACAAAAATATTTTCAGAAGTTGGAGGTCCTGCATTGAGATTTGAGTTGATGACTTCATAATTTGAAAAAAAATTGCAACTAGCGGGTTGAGTGCTGCCATCCCTAAACAGTGTATAATACGTGATTTTCTTGTCATAAAATTTGGAGGAAAATGGGGCAGGTCCAGATTTTCCAGGGCTATTTGGGAAACCCCAGCTTTGACCCATTTTTTGTCTATGACAACATTCAAATTGTCTATTTCTTTCAAGGGTTTGGCTGTGGTCCTTTGCTGATTTTGGGCTTTATGTGGGTGCACTATCCCTTCCATTTGGGTTTCTACCATAACAAACACATTTTGAGATAAGCGTAAAACATATACACAATGGGTAAAAAGATGGGATAATGTAGTAAATGGGAAAACAAACAGGGATAAACAAAGAGGCAATTATAATATAATAACACAGAGTTTATTGGGATTAAAGCTATAAAAATATATGAAAAGTTTAGTAAAAAATCAATGAGAGAACTCAAAAAGCTACTAAAAGACCTTGACTCAGCAATATCTGAAATCAAGGAAATTAACCACAAGGTCAAAGAAAAAGTAAAGTCTGCTGTCCTCAAAGGCAAGAAAATTGACAGGGTGACAGCCAAGGCATTAATGACCAAAATGCCTGACACATCAGAGAAGACCATTGAGCGCCTGCTCAACATTCAAAAAACGGTGGTTGAGGGCTTGCAATTCAAGTCCTACACCCTTTCTGCGCTGTCTGTCTGAACCAATGGCCCTGAGATGTATGAACATCTTAAATCAACCAAGAGGGCCCGCAGGGAGAACACTGAGATGCCTGCACAGCTTGTTGCACCAAAGATGGCCAAGTCAGCTGAGGCTACCGGCAAGGAAGAAACCCAAAAAGGTAACCTAAAAGATTATAATTAATAAAAATTATTAAAACTTACCTTTTTTGGAAGATGTTGATGGTGAACTCTGCCAGGTCCTGGTCCCTTTTGTCCTTCATCTTCTATGCAAACTATGCTAATCATGTGGCAAGGCAGCTTTTCCTGTCCCCCCTGTCTTGCAGGAGCTCAAGGATAGGATTCATGGTACCTTCTCAATGTCCCAGGAGGCATTGGCTGGGCTTTCAAATACTGAGGGGGCATCCAAGTGGGCAGTTACTGCCTACAAGGATGCCCAATTGGTCCACCTTGACCTGGTGATCCTCAGTGGAGTTTACTGTGTAAACTCCATTGAGATTGTTTGGGACATCCTGGAGACGCTCCCATTCAAGAACATATCAGAGATGAACCAGGAGCATGCAGCTGCTTGCTTCTACTTCCTGGTGGAGCATACACTCTCTTACCTGTTGGAGAACTTCAGGCGCACAGTGGTGAAATTGGCTGTTGTAGACGCAACAGCTGCAAAGAAGACTAAAATCCTCCTGGAAGACTTTGGGCTGGCCTAGAGTGCCAATGAGACGGGGCTCTCCTTGGAAATGGATCTTACCTTTGGCAAGACCAAACATGAGAAGAAAATTAGTGCTGTCTACAACAAACTGCAGAATATTACAAAAGCCTTTGCTGGACAAAGGCTTCACCTTGTGGTTTACCTAGGGTATCTTTTCTTCTTTGGGATGGGCACCAGCATAGAGAACCTGATCAGGGTCCTTGTTGGGATCAACAAGGCCAGGCTCTCCCTGGGCGGGAAGAAGGTCCCCCTGGGCTACAACTTGGGCAACCACGTAATTTAGGACACCCTGGTCCTGGATGAGATTTACAGGACTGCAGCCCTGGCAGAAAAGCTGCTCCTGAACTCCCACCTCACCATACTCCCTTTTACTAGCTGCAGAGAATACTTCAATCAGGGTTTATTCACTGTATACAGTGTGGCGGTGGAGGTTGTGCGCCACCTCTATTTCCAGGTGGGTACATACCAAAGAACCCACTATAGGCGCCCTCAATAAAAATCTCCTTCCTCAATATAAGCTACACTTTTAAATTTTACTTTTTAAAATAATCAATTTTTCTAATTCTTATTTTAGCAAATTTTTTTTGCAAAAACACCTGGAGAAGGTCCTATAAAAGCATAATAATTTTTGTTAATATAATTTACTTCTAACTTGTACACTTTATATTTGATTTTTTTAATTTCATTTTTATATTTATTTGACAAGAGTGATATAAATATATATATGTAATCTATTATCAAGTGTTTGGGATAGCCTCAGAGGCCATAATAAAATAATTTAATATAAAATAAATAAATTATGAACCTTCACTGATGGTCCTGCTGAATGTGATTGCAGGCTTAGAAGCTTCTAAATATAAAATGATAATTAATAAATCTTTTATAGTAAATAAGAGAGTATAAAAAAGTTGGAAACAAAGCCTTTGATTGATTGGCTGTTGAGCAAGGCATGTGGGGAGAAATGAATCAGCATGGCCATATAATTTGGCCACAGTCTCAGCTGAGAGGGTGTGGATCCCGGCCTGTGCAAATCAAACAGGTCCTTGGCCCCAGTTGGGGTCTCTTGCTTGGCAACTTGCTTGAGCCACCCAAAGACTTCCTTGATGGGATTTAGGATGGGCAAATAGGCGTGGAGGAAGAGAAGACGCAAATTTTCTGTGGCCAATTGCTGGGAGCCCACTTCAATGCTGGTATTAATCATTGGGAATTCCTCAAGAATATCAGCCACCTTATGGAGACCAACATTGTCCAGCACAATTACATTGGTGAAGCCCAGGCTCATGCACCTCAGGTGCTCCTGGACCAATCAGAGAAATGATGGGAAGGTCTGGCTACTGTGTGATCCCAAAATCATTTGATAGAGCTCAATCCTCTTTGGACTAAGGAAAGCCACAATCAAATTAGCTGTGACATAAACTGCAGCATGCCAAGCTATCCTGTCATTGGAGGCTTTGGGGACATAGCATAAGCATTTTACATAGACAAGAAAATTCTGATTTGTTGATATAATAGAATTTGGCAATCTTCTTGTTTTTGAGGGCAGTGTAAGCCTCAGAGTATTTTTTCTGGGTCTCAATATTATAAGGGCTGTTTTGGTTATAGGGAGATACCCCAAGCTTTTTCCAGGAAAACCACAGACTCTTGACTACATGGTAGTAAAAGGAAATAGAAGCCTCAACCCCAAAATTATATTTAACCAGTGACTGTATATTTGCCAGTTCAAGATGGCAGTCCCAGGTTATCCACTGGCAGATTGCCCATTTGTACTCCTTGGTGAGCATAGTGGAAATGTGCAAGGATTTCTCTGCAACAAGGATTTGGCCAGTCTCAATGAAGGTGTTTAATGTCTTGGAGGTGTATTTGGGATCCACCCCAACAAGAGCCGCAGCTGCCTTGTAGTCACCAGATTCACACACAAGTCTGAGCAGGATGATGTGTTTGATATCAGGGGTGCGCTTCTGAGCGGGCTTTGCAAGAGTTGGTGAATCTAAATCCTGATTGATGACAGGCTTACAAGGCATGGATATCTTGATGTAGAATGCAGTAAATTTTTTTAACACTAACTGCCCCTCTATAGTCCTATAGAAATTGGGCTTGTTGTTGTCTTCTTGGTTTCCATCACTGACGTAAGGCTCATAAGTGTTCTTGAACACAGGCTTCATCTTCTCCATCATGGCTGACGGGACCAACTCTTGGCAATACACAACTTTGAACACATAGGAGGTAAGTTCAATCTCTTTATTCCTGACTGTTTTGGTTATGGTAACCTTAGTGGGCTTTTGGGTCATCTTGGCATACCCAAGGGTTGATGCTCCGCACCCTAGCAGCTTGTGCTCCTTGAACCAGCTGTGTCAGTTCAGTGTTACTATTGAACTCTCCTCTCTCATCTCCTTCCTGAGTAGGCACTTGTGTTGCACTAACTCTGTTCTTTGACCTGCAGGGCAACCACAACCATGGTGCACAGCGTATGCATTGTTACTCTGTTGTTATGTTCCTTCCATTTTATAATTTAATAAAATATTAAATGAATTTCAATTAAGTTACTCCCAAATTTTAAATTTTGCTTTTATCTGAATATATATTGAATTAGAGTTTTCCCCACCCAATATTTCAAGGATCCAGCCTGTGGGGGGTTCCTGGGAACTTGCGGGCGGACGGCCTGCAGGCCTGGCAGGGAGGGCCCACACAAGATTGGGGCCAACTTTACAATATAAGATAAAAATTTGCCCAGGAGAGCCCAAGGTCTGCTGGCAGGTACCATAGAATCTATCAATCTGGTAAGAGTGATGTACATCACTCCAAATATCTGAGTGGAAGTGGATTCATTGGCAGCAATGTATGCTTGCAGGTGATTGGGCCGCAGGATGAGAGGCAGAGTCATTGGGACCAAATACACGGGCAGGTGGTTGTACTTGTTGCGGAATAGCAGGGTAGGTATAGTGATTTTGTGGCCTTCCCTGTAAACAGTATTGGTTTCTCTAGTTCTTGCCTCAGGGTTGTAGATTAGGATTTCCTCTAGGGTGAACTCCAAATACGCTGGGTTGGGGGGTACTCAGTGAAATGTACTGGACTGTAGGGAGCTCCTGGTGGACAATAAAAGTTGGGCAGCTGGTCTGTGGTTTCTTGGGGTTGATAAATGTGGGGTGCAGAATTGCAGTAGGTAGACTGTAAATGAAATAAAACTAATATCAAATATGGAATAACCTAGTTGAACCAAAGGTTCATGTCACTTTATTGCAAGAATAGCAATTGGTAACTTCCTGGCAGTCCAGGGTATAAGTATGCCCATCTGTCATGGGAAAACTTTTACCAATTTCTTTGGCCCGGGTGTTACTATTTACCAGGTTTTTCCAGAGTTTGGTGGCATCCATTGCGGGAGTTATTTCATTGGCTGGTTTGAACTGAAAATACTCAAGTTTCCTTATTGGGTCATAGGATTGGTCATCTCTGGACGGCCTGTGTTCTATAGGAAGTTTCTTTGTTTCCCCTTCTGTGGTGGCCCAAGTTATTTTGGGGCCTATGGCTAGGCCTGCCCGCTGATTGGTTGAGTTAACAGGAACCTTCAACATGGGGAGCGTTGATGTGGGTGATTTTGACTCATCAAGCCTTAGAGGATTTCCCAAAGTCAAATCCTGCTCTGGTTCAAGCCCAAAAATCTGCAGGCAGCCGGGCAGCTGGTCCTGCGGGCTGGCAGCCCGCCAGGTGTCAGGGTTCAAATCCCGTAGTTGAGTGTTTCCAGTAAGCATGGTCAATAGTAGTTTGTCACTTGTGACACAATATCCCAACTATAGATTTTTTATTTCTTAATTAGTTGTTTTTAGTTTTAAAACCCCCTTTTAGAATACCCAAAATAATTTCCACCCATTTTCCCAGATTTTACGCCAAATTAAGCACGCAACACAATATTTTTAAAATTTATGTTTCAGATCACATGTCTTATTTTAGATACCTTGGTATCATTCTCGATTACAATCCATTGCACATAACATTTGAGTGATTTTGTTTAAATATTGAGTTGCTGTTGAGTTTTGGTTTTGGTTTGAGTTTTGACTTGCCACACTTGGGTGTATTTTGTCACCAATTCACATAGTAAACATATGTATACTGAAATTCAACTCACACCATTTTTTGTGAATCAATGTAATTTGGATAGTATTTTGAATAGTCTCACTTGGCGTTTGAGAATTCCATGCTGTGTTGACCCATTTTGCCCATTGACGCCAAAAATCCCTGTTAACAGAGTATATATTTTAACCTGGTAGTTGGATTTTGTTCAAATCTGAAATCATTTTTTTAAATATGAGGTAACTTTGGTTGTCCTCATAGCTTTTAAACTACTGTAGCTGTACAGTAGTTTTCAAAACCTGTGAGATAAACAAAAATTGTTTATTTCAGAACGCATAGGTTTAGTCACACAACAAATTTCAACTTTTTAGATAGAAATAGAAGCTAATTGCACATAAAATTTGCGCTATTTGACAAAAATGTCTAGTCACACAACAAACTATGTAAACTGGTAATAAGAATCTTATAAACTAACAACAAATATACCAAGCACTAGAATAAATGAGTTTTAGTCACAAAACAAAGCTGCTATTTTTATTCTCTTTTTTAAAAACAAATTGAACTCAGTCACAAAATTAAAAAGCTTGATCCAATAATAAAACTCAATAACAACTTAAACATACAACAAAAATACCAAAAGTCAAAACAAATCAATGAATCCATAATACTATTACCAGTTCATCCTAATTAAAATATACAATAAAAAACAGAAAACAGAAAATAATATTCTTAATGTCTGCTTTTGGATTAAAATTATCAAATAAATCAAATATATCAAAACATAGGTTAAAAGTCCACATTTACAATAAAAAATAATTAATATAGAAATTTCAAGACATAAAGTGAAATAAATGATATTGACTACAAGCTTTATGCTGCTATATATATAAATAGAAAATTAGACTAAATAAAATATCATTTAAATTGATTTTATTTTATTTTTACACCAAAATGGACAAATTGCAACAACAGAGCCAAGGAGCCAAAGGTGTACAGTGCAGATTTGGACACCCTTGTGGGTCAAAAACAGAGTGGCTGCAGTTCAGGAGGTGAACAGTGGGAGTTGTTCTGAATAAGGTGATTAAACCCAAGTCATGCAAACACAAGAACAGACCCAGTACACAATGATTAAAGAACAGCTAGTATTAACCCAAGAGTAACAAAGCTGTCTAGGAAGGCAACCAAGGTCACCACTACTCAAACGGTAGCAACACCATCACTGAGAGGGTGTCCTTTCTATATAACCCTGTATACTGCCAATATGGAATTTCCATCAGTCTTATAGAGATTTTTAAGCCTGTTCTGGATACCAATTATGGAAATTATGTGAGTGATGGTAAAGGACAAAACAACAACAAAGAGTCACAGTAAAATCAAACTGTGAAGGGAAAGAAGGTGCTCAAAAGTATTCTGTGTTTTATAGCCAAGTGCTTATGCCCTGTGTCTTGGCAGAACCTGATAAGTTGTTATCTACTGCCAAAAAAACCAACCACAAGGTGATCCCAAACTTCACCTGTGAAACCCTTATTAGACTTATTGTTGAAACAGCAGGCTCAACCCACTAGCAAGGTTCCAAGTAAGCATATTGTGACCTGCAATCCAATTATCCAGTCACTCAAAGCCAAGCTAGGAAGTTGACTCAAATTTCCAAATACAACAACATGAACAGAAGCTGATCCCCTCCAGTGGATACCTCATTTTGGCACTTGACTCATTACAAGGATCAGGCCATCCCCTTCACCATCCACTGTGTGATTAACGCTATCATGTTCCTTCTATCCACAATTCACAATGACCATATAATACTTATCTCTCAATAAAGAATATTATCTAGTTTCCAAACATTTTCCCCTTGTAACTTTTCTAAAACAACACAGTTACAACATTGGTAGCACAGGTAGGTTCTCCATCCTACCTTATCTTGCAAAATTCCGCCTGTTGCCTGTACTTGCTGCAGCCAACAAATCCTCAATAGAATCATGTCTGGCCTTCCGCTAGACTGGACACTGTACACGCCTGGTACCAAGATACCTGATGGTATTGTCCTTTACCAGAACACGGTGATCCTGCTCCCCACCTTCAACACCCTGTCAGCACAAGGTTTCTTCCAAGCATTCACCGCCATCCCTTGAGCGACTGAGGATGGTGTCATGTCAGCCTACATGGCACAGAGACTTCAAAGTGCCGCCTTAGAGCCTTTTGCTGAAGTCAACAAAAACAACACCACAGCATGGATTCAATTTGCCCAGAGCAAGCTGCCCAGATGGAATGCCCACAACGTTTCTGGATTGCAGAGATCTCCATAAAATTAAAACACAACACTGGCACCTGGTACAACAAGTGATATGAAGAACATACCAAGAAGGATTGGGACACCTTCAAACAAGACTTCTTGGCAATATTTGTGCTGAAAGACACTGCACTCATGATCATACATCAAGTAAAAAATCTAAACCAAACAGCCACAGTGAAGGAGCTCAACCGAGCTTATGAGGAACTTTGACTGTGTGCCCCCTTAGATATGGCCTTTGACACCCCAGCTACCCATCTCATGTACTACAACGCTCTCAAGTCACACGTAATGAGACATGTAAACCTAGACCAAGTAACCAACTTGAAAAGCCTATATTGCAAGGAAGAGAAATCAGAACAAAGGTCCATTGCTTTCCACAAAGCACAAACAGGAAAGAGAGAGTGGCCCAAAAATTCTCACCTAGCTGGGTGTTCCAACCAACCACCCCCTGGGGACAACAACAGCAATGCAAATCACAAACCCACAGGTGCAAATGGACATGGGAATGGGAACAACAGCCAGTCAAACCAAACCCATTTCCTTATCACTGCCACACAAGATAACCAAGACAAGGGGAAAGCCCGGGGAGAGCACTAAGCAAGCCAAGCTCTTCCTGCCAAACTTCTTCCTTGCCTAATGATGGGTACCACCCCAAGGACGTGGACCAATGTCCAATGATCCAGGTCCCCTCAGGAGACTTATTACTCTACATCATTTCCAGACATCCCAATAAACTGATGTCTTATCCTTTCTGCTTTTGCAGTTACACAGGATCAGCACTCCTGGACTTGGGCACAGATTGAACCCTAGTCAACAGCAGCTTTGTAGAAAAGTTTAAACTAACCACTAATCCTTTTCAGATTAAGAACATGGTTTTAGCTGATGAACATCACATTGCCATGACAAGGGAGACTGTCCCCTTCTCTGTCATGCTAGAGATCCTGTATTCCACCATCCAGGGGCCCATCATCAATTTTCCCAAGTTTGATATTGTGCCGGGGCTGGACTGGCTGCAAAGAAATAATCCCCATGTAGACTGGGCAAACTCAGTACTGACCATCAAACGTGAAAGCGTCAATCACCAGATCTACCCAGACTCAGTAGACCAGCTCCTGCGTGACCACGTCTTCATACACATTACAGCAACTCTGGGTAAAAAGGAGAACCTCAAGGCAATTGACTGGGACTCCTTCCAGTACAAAATCATACACTTCAAGGACCACCAAGATACCACTACGCCTCAGGATTGCAAAATTGTAGCCTGCCATCCAGAGATCTTCAAAGAGGCTCTGCCAGGGTTGCCACCAGAGAAACATATCCAGCACTACATCCAACTCAAAGGAGCTGTACCTAAGGCGTGACCCATCTACCTCCTTACCCCAAACAAAGACAACACCCTACATGCTTACCTCAAGGAGGCATTGGAAAAAGGGCTTATCCGCCCCTCACAGTCTTCTTTTGGTGCTGCTGTATTCTTTGTGATAAAGAAAGATGGTACTCTGCGCTTAGTCACAGACTACCAAGCACTAAACAAAGTTACTATCAATAATTTTTACCCACTACCACTCATTGACAACCTCTTTAATGCCTTGGGCGGCGCCACAGTCTTCTCCAAGATCAACCTAACCTCAGGCTACAACCAAATTCATATTAAGGAGGAAGATATACCCAAAACAGCCTTCCACACTAAATACGGCCCATATGAGTGTGTGGTACTCAACTTCAGTTTGAAAAACGCCCTGTCAACCTTTGTGACCTTCATGAACAAGGTGGTTGTCCCCCACATTGGCAAGCATGTCTTGGTATATCTGTACAACATCACTGTCTATAGCCCCTTGGTATAAAAACACCACAAGGACTTGGAAGCAGTCTTTGCTACCCTGGCACAACATAAGCTGCTAGCCAAGCCCTCCAAATGTCAGTTATTCCGCAACAGCTACCCTTCCTGGGACACATTGTTTCAAAAGATGGCATCAAGTCTGACACCCAGAAGATTCAGGCCATTTTCAAAATGCCACCTCCAAAGGAAAAGTCAGAACTCTGCACATTCTTGGGAATGGTTGCCTATGTACAACAATTCATACTGACTGTGGCGTCCTGACTGCACCCCTGTCTGTCATAACTGGCACCAAATCTAATTTTGTATGGACCCCCCAACATGACCTTTGCTTCAGAAGTCTTAAATAAAAGCTCACAACAGCTCCCATCCTGCAATACCCCAAGCGTGATGGGGAATATCAAATGGAGACAGACACCTCTGACACATTCATTGGGGAGTACTACAAATCAAGAATAATGATGGTGACTTCCTGCCTGTGGCCTATGAATCACGCAAACTGACAGATGGCAAGTGCTGATACCCTATACACAACAAAGAATTGTTAGCAATTGTGCACTTCCTGGTTAAACTGTGTTGTTACCTAGAACAACAGGAGGAATTCACAGCATTGACTGGCCACAAGTTGCTCATATACTTCAAAACACAAGCAAAATTATCCCGTTGTCAAGCCTGCTGGATGGAACTCCTGGAGAGGTTCAATATGGTCATACAATATAATCCTGGTCTGGAACTTGCCATAGTGGATGCACTCTTGCGCCTGTACATCAGAGCCATAAGAGGCAAGGATGGGCTTGACCCATAATGGCCTCTTCTGGTGCTCCGGACAAAAGACAAGGGCTTCCCCCTGGCACCACAGACATAACAAAGGAAACAGTCATTAAGAATGAACACTTATTTGCAGACGTGTATGGGACCTTACATAAAAAAAATGACCAATGGAACCACCATCCCTTATGTCCCCACACATCAGCAAGTTTACACAATCCTGCATTACTACAGGGACTTAGGACATAAAAAAAGCTGCAACCTCTACAAATTCCTAAAACACAAAGCATGATGGCCAACCTTGTACTGGGATGTCCAGGAAGCCTTAGACCAATGCAAAGTTTGTAAGAAATTCACAAAAAGCAATACCCCACTTAAATCAGTACTACCTATTTGCACGCCACTGCCCTTCAAGGTGTGGCCCTAGACATTGTGGGTACTATGCCAGGAAAGCACAATGAGAATAAATACATCATCAATGCAATAGACTTTGCCACTCAATGGCCAGTGGCGCAAGAAGTAAAAACACACATTGGCAATGATGTATGACAATTCAAAGGAAAAGAGATCCTCAGCAAGTTTGGAAACCCAGAACTCCTAATAACCAATGGAGGCAAAGAATTGACCTCTGTAGATATAAACATATACCTCACCAAGAATGGGGTTCAACACACGGTGACAACACCTTACCATCCTCAGGCCAATGGACGCATGGAGCAGCTGAATGGCAGCCTTGTGCAAGCCTTGGCCAAGCTCACCGCTGGGAGACCTGAGGACTGGTGGAAGCAGCTACCAACTACGTTGCTTGTATGCTGGTCTCATGTGAACAGGTTCACTGGGAAAAGCCCCTTCAAGCTGGTTTATGGAATACAACCCAATATCATCCAAGCATTATCAGGACCTAAGCTGGAAATGCCCAGTAAAGTTCCACCTTGCTTGGACCCTCAAGTCATACAGGCCAATAGCAACCAACCATAAAGAGAAGAAAAATGTCTACAGAATATCTTTGTCCCCATCCAAGACAGACATGAGGTTGGTGACAAATTCTGGTAATGAATAGCAACAAGAGTAAATTACAGCCAGAAAAAGTGGGCCCTGCCATCATCCTAAAAGTAAACAAAAACAACACTTACCTTGTACAAGGACTTGAAAAACGCAAACAAGACAAAGTCCTCCATCATGATTGCCTAAGTCCCTGCAAAGAAAGACAAAAACAATGCAAGACTGTCCTACCTGCCACCAAACAACAGTTAGTCTAGTATGATGCCCGGGCTCCCAACAACTTCCCTGACAACTTGCCCCCCAGAGGAGGCCAACTTTCAGTTGGGAGGGGTGTTAAAACAGCAGGCTCACCCACCAGCAAGGCTCCAAGTAAGCATATTGTGACCCGCAATCCAATTATCCAGTCACTCAAAGCCAAGCTAGGAAGTTGACTCAAATTTCCAAATACAACAACATGAATAGAAGCTGATCCCCTCCAGTGGATACCTTGTTTTGGTGCTTGACTCATTGCAAGGATCAGACCACCCCCTTCACCATCCACTGTGTGATCAACGCTATTATTTTCCTTCTATTCATGATTCACAATGACTATATAATACTTATCTCTCAATAAAGAATATTATCTAGTTTCCAAAAATTTTTCCCCTTGTAGCTTTGCTAAAACAGCACAGCTACAACATTATAAAGGAAAGAGGAACTACAAGAAGGCAGTAGCAACCATCAGTGAGTCAGAAAAATCAGCTCATAGGCTATATAGTATGCTCCTGAAAACCAGTAATGTTCTTCTTATGGAGAAATCCAAGCATGAGTTAACCATCCTTAATAAGGAGCACATCTGGACAATCAATAAGTGGATTAATCAAAATTTTCATCTTGAACTAGCACTTATACAGGCAATAGTCAATTTTTTTGGAAATGAGGCCTCAATTCCATTTTATTATTGTGTGGTCAGAGGGTTGAGATTCTCTTAGAAAAAACTAGGGTATCTCTGTACAACCAGAATAGCTCAATGAACATCAAGAACTTTCATAAATATACCAGGACATACACTGCGCTAAAGAAAAAGGGCACAAACTAATTATACTATATTGATGAATTGTCCTTTGTGTTTTCCATGAACAATGCTTACAGCTATGTGACTAAAGGTTACAAGGATGGTTCATCCTGGTGTGAGTCTGTCCATCTGTCTGTCTGTGATATAACCTACTCAATGGTAGCCCTTCTGGGTCCCCTTGTCATCAAACTCTATTAAATGATCAAGGGTTCCCACAATAGTGAGACCTTCATTGAGTTTCTCCAATTGGGTTAGGAGCACATCAGAATTACTAGCTTGAGGTTCACTAATACTATTGTATTTGATAGTTTTGGGCTCCACAAGGTGCAAGATATTCTTGAGGAATTTCTGATGATTGATACAGGCATGTAAATTGGTCAGCAGCACTTGGCTACAGGGCCTATGTGCGTATTATTCCTTCATGCCTATCCTTTGTTCCTGAACCCAATTGAGGGGGTCTTTGGGTGGCCCAATCAAGTTGTCAAGCGGGGGACATCATGTGGGCTTGAGGCTTTATTTGATTTGCTGGTGGCTGGGGTCCATACCCTTCCAGCAGAGACTGTGGCTAAATTCTACGCCCATTCTGATTTGTTCATCATGTGTGCCTTGCTAAACAGCAATCAAATAAATATGCAGCTTATCTTTTATTTTTTTATTAATTCTATTTTTAATATTTGTTTTTTTATTGTAAATTTATCAACATATTTTAATAATTCTGCATAATATACTGTCAGCTATTATAAAAAAATAGCAAATTAAATGAAAACTAATTGTCAGGAATTCTGAATAAAATGATAGAATTGACCATCATTCTTCTGATTGATGGGCTACCATTGCTTGGCAGCACTCTGCCATCAAGCTTACTGAAGTATCAAGGTGATCCAAATGATAGATTTGGGTAATTGGAATGAAGCTATTACTCCAAAGCCTGATCTATAATATGATCAAAAACTATCTGATTGGTTGATATCAAGCTAAACAGATTGAGGATTCAGGAATATGATGGAATATTCCTCTAGGACTCACCATTGCCAAACCTCATTGTGTTTTGAAAGGATTTAGAGAGCCATCTAAATATTAAAGGTTGAACACACACTGTATGCATTATACAACATTAGACAGGGCGCTGCTGGGACCCTGTTATCCTCACATGAGGTCTTTCAATTATGATCCCATGCTGGCGCAACATCAATGCCTGACTCTGGGGGTTGAGATTAGCAGCTTGGGGAACAAATAAGCTGATTAATAAGAGTCAGAAATACCAGAAGACAATCCTGGTAAGAGGGTTATATGCCCTATAAAAGGAGCTTTCCTAATAATGAGATGAGCACAACATTCACCCTTGGTAGATAGAGAATCAACAACTCTATATTAGTGTATCACTACTAGCCGCCGCCTAGTAATCAGAAGTATCTGAGTGAGAGCATGCTGCTGTCCACTCACAGTATTGTAAAATTCTCTCATAGGCTAACAAGGAATTGCCAGCCCACAGAAACCCCAAGACCCAACTGGTAGCTACAGGTTGATGTCATACAATCTCCTATCAACAACCCTATAAAAGACAAATAATAAAGATAACACATTCAAGACCAGAAATCTTGACACTAATTAACTAAAAAACTAAATAACTTAAAAAATATGTATGATTTAATCCAACAGAATGAAAATATTTAATATTTAAACAAATAATCTAAATATGAATATTTTTGATTAAGATAGGATGATTTATTATAGGTTGGATCAGTGAAACTCTAGGAGTTATTTTTGAATTGAAGTGGTTATTTCTATGGCTAGGACATAGGTTGACATGGTTCCCATACTGTATAACTCACGTCAACTTGAATACAGCAACACTGTGATACAATTGGACAGGAAGATCTTTTCAAGTGAAGCTGGCATTTAATAGGTGGCTACAATAATAACTGCATCCTGAATAACATGTTCAATTGAGCTGTAACCAGGTGCAATCTTTTTTCCATCTGGATATTACTGTAAATTCAGAACCTGAACATAAAAATGCGGGATTGTCAAATCCTTGGTCCAAATTTTGAATTACTTTTGCGGGATGGCCTTTTTAAATTAAATTGATTTTTTTGTATATTTATTTGAATTTTTTAAAATGTGGGAACTCATAGACACTTTGCAAAGTTCAAGTCAAACTGCATATTTCCAATGGACAAAATGAATTAACTGGAATCAGTTTTGAAGCTTTCAAATCCATCAACCATTTTCATTAAGTTTACTATGTTTTTTGAAATTGCGGGATTGTCAAATCCAAGAACCAAATTTCAAATCACTTTTGAATGCCACTAGTAAACTCAAATATTAATTACAGGAACTGGAATCCAAATTTAATGTACAGTAAGCACACTAGGAAACACCAACCCAAATCAAGAAGCTCCACCACAACTAAAATCAAACTAAAAATTCAATCCCAATAACCATGTTTAGACAAAAAAAGTGATTAAACCTTAAAATCATCCAAAACTGGAAAGGATACAATATTATACACTTCAAATTACAGATATAGAAATTCTGTTAATATTCAAGGCTAACTCAAGAGAAAATAACTACCCACAACTAAACCAATAAATCCAAATGTATATTTAATCTAAAATATATTTTTTATTTTATTTTTATGGACCATCAATCACATTCTCAACCCGCTCCTGCACCAGCCCGCGGGGCAGCCTGTCCACAAGGGCGTCCCAGAACCCAAATCAAGGGGAGTCATGCCAATACACAGGCCTCCCAAGGTGTCAGCGCCAGCCAACCACCTCCTGCATCCCAAGCCAGAACTACTGGCTTGAATCCCAGGCAAAAGCCACTTTCAAGGCCTGCTACCAAAGTCTCCTACACCAGGGTCACCGGGAACACTGAGGTTACTTACACCTCCACTGTTTACCCAGTTGTCACCCGGCCCTGCACTCTTGACCCAAGAGTTGCTACTTCCTTCCCCGCATTTTTGATACCTCCTATCAGCCATTGGCCACAACTGAGGAGCCATCTGTACCTGTGTCTTATGCCACCATTGACGGCGCCACTGCAAGCAAGCGTGATCCCACCTTCTACATGAAGGTCCCCATCCCCTGTGTTGAGCCTGGTAGCCAGGATGCCATGGTACCTGCCAAGGGCCAGCGTCAGTTGACAGATAGTGAGTGTGAAGCTCTCCTCAACTGCTTGAATGGGGGAATAGCGGTTTGGGATATTGCATCTCAATTTGGTGTCACAGTCAGATACATTGCCAACATCAACAACAAGTATGGCAATACTGGGCAAATTGCCAAATCCACCAAGGCAAAAAGACAGCCCAAACTCCTTCAGCCTATTCACATTGACACAATCAGGCAGTGGGTAGCCAAGGATTGCCACCTGGACACACTTGCTGTCCAATCAATGCTTGCCACAGAGTTTGGGCTTTCTGTTTCCAAAACCCTTGTCTACAAAGCAATGGTTGATTTGGGCTTCTCCTGGAAAGTACTGGGAGTTTTGCTGTATAATAGGAACAGTGAAAAGACCATCAATGATTGACGCATTTATGCCAAGACATATCTGGCACTAAAGGAGACTGGGAATGTCCAGTTCTTCTATATCAACAAATTGTTGTTTTCCTCCTCACTCAGGTCTAGGCATGGGTGGGTCAAGAAGGGGTTCAAGGACGGCGTAGCCCATTGTGCAGCTGTCTGTTCCCAGACCTATTCAATGGTTGTGCTTCTTGGTCCTCGCGGGTTGGACCAATACCAAATGATTAAGGGCTCCCATAACAGCGGAACATTTCTTGATTTTCTCTGAGCCGTCAAGGAGTACCTTTGGATAAATTACAGCAGCACAACCAACGTTGTTGTGCTTGATAATGTCGGGCTCCACAAAGTGGATCTGGTTGTGTCCAAGTTCCCCCCCCCATTGACAAAAACAGCCACACCTCCAGCCACTGACTTACTGATTGTCCTATGAGACTTCTCTTCCTCCTGTCATATTCCCCATTCCCAAATCCAATTGAGGAGGTGTTTGGTTGGATCAAGAATAAGGTGAAACAAGGCCTCCCTCAGGACAGTGAGGATCTCTTCAGCATTCTTGAGATCAGCCAATTTGCAATGCCATCCAATGTTGTGGCGGCTTTCTATGACCACTCAGAATCCTTCCTCCCAAAAGCCCTGGCCTCCAAGCCAATCAGATAAATGGGTGCTCCTGGTTTTATAAAGTTTTAATTTTATTTTGTTTGTTTTTATTAGTACTCATTAATTATTATTTATATATAATAATGTGACGTTTGAATGTATTATAGACATATAAGAATACATAGAAAAGGTAAGTAAAATTAATTATACTAGGTAAGATGGAAATATTTTTATTATAATACACTGAATATTATTATTGGCTTTTGCACTAACAAATAAATAAATTAAAAAAAGATAGAAATAAATTAGTTTATTTAAATAATTGTGAATCCTTGATGGTACTTTGGCTTTTCTAAGCCACAAATTGGACCTTGCAGGTCATCATCTGATCTCTGTTATTTCAGTGCCACTATAGCCACACAACACAGAAACCAATGATTTTCATATATTACTTACTAATTAGTACTTAGGACGCAGGTCAAGCATATTGAATATGTTTATCAAATCATAATACAAGGGAAAGGTAATTCAAGTCCTAAACAATCATTTGTTTAGAATATAAGTGGAGCAGGCCGCATGATGCGGATAAATTCAATTCTCATTGTTTGTTTATGTAATAAATGAACCCGTACTCAACGTGCTGGTAAATAAAAAAATTTATAAATCATATTTTATTATTACACATGTTCATTTTATTAAACTGTCACTTTATTAGTATCAAGTTAATTATATATTACTATTATGATTTGAAAATTAAAAGTAAAATATTAAAATTAAAATTATAATTATAAATCTTAAAATTTAAATATTAAAGTTTAAATATTCAAAATTTAACTATTTTTATTAAATTGTGATATATTCAATATTGAAATATTTGATATTAAAAAGTTAAGTATTATGATATGTATTATTAAAATTTTAATATTAAATTTCAGATACCAAAATTTTAATATTTAAATATGTAATATTAAAATTCTTATAGTGAAATTTTAATATTACATAGTTCAATATTAAAATTTTAGTATTAAAATATAAAAGTTAAAAAATTAAATAAATTTTAATTTGCAAGGGTAAAATATTTATTGGGGAATGCTAATTGCAAAGGGAACGCAATTATTCCGGGGAATTATACCCTGAAATCAAATTTTCAGCATATGTGTCTAATTGGATCCACGTAATCTTCTGTATGTGGTGGACAACCCTGAATGCAATTGCTAGAGGGGTGGCGCCCTGTACCCCAGTGGTTGTTGATTGTTTGATAAAAGGAATGTGGGTGAGTGAATTGACTAGTAGGTTTTTTTTTTGGGGGGGCACATAGTACCTGTATAACATTACCAATGCAAATGAGTCATACAGGACGTGCTCAACTGTCCTATATCCTTGCGGTGTCTTCTGGCAATCAAGGGCTATGCGGCAAATATCCATTTGAATAGGTACATTCTCCAACTTTTTGACATTGGTTTTTAATATGCAGTGTAGGAGGATTCCCAGGTATACTGTGATATGGATTCTTTGTGAGGTATACTTTTCTGAGAACATGCATAATTTTTTGAATGTTTGAACTAACCTATTAATATAGGATGTTTAGTTGGACTTGAAGAGGGTTTGGGGGGCGCCCAACTTGAATAAGCCCCTCAGGCCTTGGCAAACAATATTAATAAAGGTTTAAAATTATTCACAAGGACTGCATCCCCGACTTTATTTGACAGTGCCTTAAATACTTCATTAAAAATTGCAGTTTTCCTATATTCAGTTTCAATTTGAAAGTCAGTTTTTATTAAATTCTTTTTATATTTGTTGATGTTTGTGAAGAGAAATCTTTGGATGCTTTTGTATATGTATTCATCAAAGTTTAATTTGATATCCCCCAAATTTCATTCATTTCTTTAAATTTAATACTTGATCTTATTTCATATGCTTCCCTCAACCACAGCAAGCACCCTACGGGTGGTAAATATTCCCTATTTTTAGCTTCATCACTTGAAAAAATTAATTCATATTCTGTTGAATTATTTCATTTTTTTTTGGTTTTTATTTATTTGTTTTACAGGGGCTACCAGTGACTGGTAACCCCCAAAAAACCAACTTGGCGTATAAGCTGCCACTTCTGCAACCTCATCCCCATTCCTGGTGATGACTAAAATAAATATAAGTAAAACATAAAAAGACTTACCAATTGTTTCCCCTGTGGCCCCCTCAGCCACAGGCACCACTTTGGCAAACTTCATGAGTGTTGGCTGCTCTTCATTAATTTTTCCTGGGCTTAATTTTTTCTTATTTTTCTTGCAACTTGTGTTTCTTCTTGATTCTTATTTGATAAAGTTTCTGTATTTTGTGAAGCGCTCCTGCTTCTTGCTTGTGTTTTGTTTTTTTATGTTTTCATTTGGTTGGTTTCCTCTTCATTTGTGTTGATTTCCTTTGGAACTTTGTTTCTTTTGATTAGTTTGATCTTATTGTTTTCTTTGGCCCCCTGCCAGAACTCCCATAAATTGTAGGCTGCATTGTTGAACTTCAGACTTGATAGAATTGTTCCCTGGAGATTTAGTAATTCTTCTTTATTCTTTTTATCTATAATATTGCCTAGTTTGTTCATAGCATTTTTCTTTTGACTGGATTAGTGGCTGGCCTTTGTCACCCAGCTTTCCTGTCACTATTTCCCTGATATATTTTTCAATTTCAACAACTTTTTTCAGGTGTACTTCTAATTTGTTAATCAAGTTATAGATAGTTGACATTTTGTTTGAATTCCATCAAAAAATTGGTTTTTATAGTACTATCTTCAACGCATTAATATTTTCCATCATCATTAATAAATTAAAGACAATAAATGTAAATATTGCTTTAAAATATTGCAATTAGACTTCAACTCTTGGCATTTTGATATTATGTGCATAACTCAATGCATTTTGTTTAATAAATGTCACTATAAACTAGGCCTTTTTCCTTGTAATTTATCTAAATGGACTGTGTTTATATTAGAGAGCCATTAACACTTAGTACAAAAATTGATACATAGTGAATTTTACAGCCTGTATATTTATCTATTGGTAATAATTCTGTAAACTTTTTAGTTGGATTTTGTAAGGTAATAATAATGTAATGGATTAATAAACAGTAATTTATTAACACATTACATTATTATTACCTTGCAAAATCCAACTAAAAAGTTTATAGAATTATTACCAATAGATAAATATACAGGCTGTAAAATTCACTATGTATCAATTTTTGTACTAAGTGTTAATGGCTCTCTAATATAAACACAGTCCATTTAGATAAATTACAAGGAAAAAGGCCTAGTTTATAGTGACATTTATTAAACAAAATGCTTTGAGTTATGCATGCACTTTCTAAATATCAAGAGTTGACGTCTAATTGCAATATTTCAATGCAATATTTACATTTATTGTCTTTAATTTATTAATGATGATGGAAAATATTTATGCTCATAACTTTAAGCTACTGATAAAATTTACAACATTGTATTAATTATGGGAAATGTTGATAATGTAAAAAGAAAATATTATTAATTATGAATTGAAAGAGAGATATCAATTTTAATAAGTTGTCACAAAGAAAAGATTTATTTACTAATCAAAGGACAGGAAGGGGAGGGAATGGGCGGAATGAACATTGCCTTTATCTGCGCCTGTGAAAGAGGCAGCAATAGAGATAGTGGGGAGGGAATGGGCGGAATGAACATTGCCTTTATCTGCGCCTGTGAAAGAGGCAGCATCAGAGATAGTGGGGAGGGAATGGGTGGTGGTTTGGGAGTCAGGGTTGGAAGGCAGGTGGATTGATGGGGGGGGTTGGGGAGGCAGGGTTTGTTGACTGGGAAGGGGTAGCAAGAGCTGATTGCTTCAATTGCTTAAATTCTTCTTCTGTCACATATACTGGCTTGACAAAACAGATGGACTGGCGTGAGGGGAGACGGGGGTCCTTTCTGGACTTATCACTATCACTTGCATAGAAGATGATGAGATCAAATAAGTCCTGGACAGACGCGTAAGGGAAAAGCTCATACCCCTTATCAATTTGGGTGTATAGTTTGTTGTAGGTGGCAGGCTTTAAGCGCCTGAGGGCAGAACCAAAATTGTAGAGACATACATCTGCAAGATGCATGTTGGCGTAGTTGATGGGGTAGGACCAACAAGTATGCCCCACAGCCCCTGATTTCTTGGGTAGCCCATTCCCACTGCTCCATCTCTGCACTCAGTACAACTGTGTGCACGGTGTTTTGTGTGGCCCACTCCTCCAGCATGGCCTTGAGCTCTGCCTGGTAGGCATACCCATCTGCGGTGTTCAATATTGCTGAGTAATGATTGACGCCCAATGGGGAAACTGCCAATAAAACCCTGACAAAACAATACAAGTTTGGGCCGCGCTTGTACACGTCAGACTGGATACGCTTTTCTCCATAGTCTTGAATACTTGCATATATCTTAGCATACAACAGAAAGATGACATCATTACAGGCCCTCATTGCCCTTCCTTTGATAAAATTAATAATAGTTGAATTGTAGGGGTTGGTATCCACCAAAATGGGGCCACTGAGAACTTGATTGGACAAGATTCTAGCAGCAACCACAACTCCATGCATTCACAAATTCACCGTTCTTTTGTTGGTGAAGATGCCGTGGAGTCCCAACTGGAGACATACCTGGACCAGGGGCATCTGCGGGTCACGTTCCATAATGACCATCATAAGGGGATGGGCTGTGTCACCTTTGGTTGAAGTACAGGCATCAGTTGAGGTCTTCTTGGTAGGGGGGCCACAGTTGGTGTGGGCTCTCAGGGTTGCAGCCACAATGGACTTTGCAAAACCCATTGTGGCCGCAATTTTCCCGAGAGACATAAACATCCCTTGCTTTTTAACTATTTTGAGAACAATCTCTGGAGTGATTAATTTTCTTCTGCGTCTTGCAGGCTGATTGGCTGGGGGAGGGATGTGTCTGTCTTGGGAACCTGACAGTGCCATTTGATTGGCTGTTTTGGGGTTCTGGGCTCTCTGAGTGACCCCATGGCTCAAATGGCTGGTTCCAGATGCCATTGTTGATACAGGATTTGGGTTGGCAGCTGCCTGTGCATGATGGGCAAACAGGGCCATGCTGAAAGTTGCAGGAGAAAGAACACACTCCTGGGTAGTGCTTGAAGAGGGGCCTGCGGGTTGAGAGTGGCCATAGAGGGAGTCTTTGCCATTAAGAGACCCAGTGTAGCCCTGCATGATTTTGTCAAGACCAGGGAACAGCTCATTGACTTGGTTGTTGTTGAAAGAAGACATAATAAATTTTTATTAAAAATTTTTAAACTCAAAAGAGACGTGCATATTTTAGTCAATTTTATTGTTAAGTATGTTAAGTTGGTGAATAGTAGGATCTAAATTTTAGCCATCCTAAATTGGAATAGGGTGATTTTTGAGAATGCCTATGATTCCTAAAAGAATTAGCACAAATCCACTCTAGATCATTTAGCATCCTTTTTGAGATGCCCATAAATTATATTTATTTCAAATTCCTCACAATTATGATTTGAAACTTGGTTCTTGGATTTGACAATCCCGCAATTTCATATTTGTTAATTTTTACATGATGTCTATGATTTGTTTGAAATACAGAAAATCTCAAATTGTACATTAAAATCCTGCATTTCTGATTCATGTATCCTGCATTTGTTTGCTGAGTTTTATCTTTTGTTAGTTGAGTAATCTGCTCAAGAGATTTAAAATTTGCCAATTTACATAAACCAAAAAAAGTCAAATTAAATTGTTAATTTTATTTAATATTTTAATTTTCACTCAGCTGAGTTGCCCGCAAAAGTGATTCAAAATTTTGACCAAGGATTTGACAATCCTGCATTTTTACGTTCAGGTTCTGAATTTACAGTATCATATTTTGTCCAGTTTAATTTTAATTTCAAGTGTATTGCAAGCCTTTTATTTAATACCCACACTATACAGTAGTTTTCAAACCTGTTGAGATAAACATATATTATTCAGTATAGAGCGCATGAACTCAGTCTAAAAACATAAATAAAAAATCAAGGAATTTATATTAAATTACAATAGATTTTGATCCACTTTGATTTTGTTTTTAGACTGAGTTCATGTGTTCTAAACTGAATAATATATGTTTATCTCAACAGGTTTGAAAACTACTGTAAGAATACCTAGGTAAACAATTAAGTGAAGTCTCTGCCCTGCAAAAAGGGTCAAGAACTCACAAAATTTATTATATAGGGTACTTATTTTTTAGTGAGGTTGTTGCAACTTTTTCCTTGGTCAGAGAATATCAGCTTTGTTGGAGCACCATGAGGCCACAAAGTCTTTAAAGACACCCACAACACAGGACAGGTTGGCAGAGGAACTATTGATAAGGTTAGATACTTTCTCCTAGAATTTTTCTAGGATATGCAATATTGTGTATTCAGGCAAGAAACAAAACCTGACTTCTTCTTGATCTCTCTTCATTTCTGGTATGCTGTAATATGACATGGTGTTGGTGAAGTCCCAGACAAGGAGGATGAAGGGCTTGTGGAAGTTGAGGGGCAGGACATGTTGATCAAGGTGGATCTTTGGGGCCATGGCCAGATCTGTGACTTATCATTCAGTGTCTTAAGGTTCTGGTTAGATTTTGGAAAGTTTAGTTTTCTTGATAGGGTAAGTTTGCTTCAGTTTTTATAACATTTCATATTAGAAAGTTGATGTCAGAGCCAGCTGATGCCCAACATGCAGAACATAGTTGCTGTAGAAGGTCTCAGTCACATGTGGTTTTGGGAATTATTGTAGTATGCCTTCATGCTCACCTTAATAAAAAATGTTAGTATTTATTTTTATTTTTATTTATTTATTTATTTATTTATTTATTTATTTATTTTCTTACCTTCTTCTATATCCTCTCCAGTTACCCCTTTAACAGAGACTGCTTCTCTTGACTTCTCAGGTGCAGGTTTCTGGACATCTTGTGTTATTATCTGTTTGCTTTATTCTTTAATTGCTTAAAAATATCTGGATCCTTTACCCAAAACTCTGCTGTTGCAAACCCCTGTGACTTGAACTTCAGGTCTGCAAGAACATATTTCTGAATATTTAAGAGCCTGGTTGCAAGTTTTTCTGTTGTCTTAGGTATCTTTTTTTAACGCCTTCACTGTAAGTTTTTAATTTGTTGCCTTATAACACCACCTCCTTAAGCTTTTCATTCATATTTTGATTAACCTCCTTAATCTTGACTGCTACTGCGTCCAACACATTAATTAATGCTTCTGATTCTGCCATGTTCTTCTTGTGCTCCCCCAGCCCCAGATTATAGGAATAAAAAGCACCCCTAAAAATACATTTAATATTTTGAATTTAATAAGATTGAATAAATATATAATTAAATATGATTATGCAATTCTTATTAACTTTAAGTACAGTAGTTTTCAAACCTGTTGAGATAAATGTATATTAGTCAGTTTAGAACACATGAACTAAGTCTAAAAAAACCAAAAATTAAGGAAATTATATTAAATTACAATAGATTTTGATCCACTTTGATTTTTTTTAGACTGAGTTCATGAGTTCTAAACTGACTAATATACAAAAATCTCAACAGGTTTGAAAACTACTGTATATAATATTGAACTGATATTATTATTTGGTATATTGCTTATTATACCAACCCACTTTGGGTATTCTAAGTGACATGCTTTGTCCAAGTACAGCATAATTTGTTCTTAACTTAGTATACTAATATGTGCCAGAACACAAATTTATTAAAAGAGTTTAACACTTTCAGGGGCTATATATAAACCATGTATTTCAAAACAGGTATATGTGGTGAAGTGGGTTATTTTTATTTAAACTATTTTAGTATATGTTTACCTATTATAATTCCAATTTTTCCAAGCACTACAATCAAGTGAATTTAAGAATCCACAAGTACAAAGGACCAGCCAATCAGCATTTGTATTAATTTTCTGCTGTCCTTGATGATTGGTTCAGACAAGACACACCTCTTTTATTGCACCCAATTCAACTTAGTAAATTAAGCCTGTAGTAAAAAACTGTCTGTGTTTGCCACTTGGCATGTCAACTTGTGGTAAATATAGCACCAGAGAAGCCAGTGATTTGGAGCTAGATAGACCACAAGTTAGTGCACCGATTGGTAAACAAAGACAGTTTTTTTCAACAGGGTTAATTTATTAGGTTAAATTGGGTGCAATAACAGAGGTGTGTCTTGTCTGAACCAATCATCAAGTACAGCAGAAAATTAATGCAAATGCTGATTGGCTGTTCCTTTGTACTTGTGGATTCTTAAATTCACTTGATTGTAGCGCTACACACAGATTAAAATTATAATAGAAACAAATAAAATTAATCAATATTAAATCAGCTGAATCAAACTTGTGGTGCTATTAAAATCAATTATCACTGTAATTAAATGTAAAAATATATTAAAAAATAAAAAATCTTTAAATTGAAAGAAATTTCAATTTGGCAATTAAAAAATGTTTGGGGGGACCAGGTTCAATTGGCAAAATGTGGGAGTGGAGGAGGCAAACTAGTTGGTGGGCTGGGATGTGGGGGAAGAACTGAATTGGCAGAGGGTTGGGCTTCAGTGGGCTGGGATGATTGTCTGGGTACTGGGGAAGTTGGAGGTCCTAGGGGAGCAAGGTTGCCTTAACCAGCTTAGAGAAATTGGCAATGCATGACATCATACTCACACTCAGGGAGCACATTGATTGGCTTATATGCCAGGGGCTCTTGAAGGGGAAGCCGCATATCATTTTTTGATTGGCTACTGCTGTGGGAATTCAGGGCCAGTAGGGTGAATATTTCAGCAACTTTCTGACAGGGGAAAGCTCATTATGGTTGTGGACTTCAAGAACCACCTGGTTGAAAGTTGTGGGGTTACACTCTCTGATTGTGTCCCCAATGTTGAAGAACAACACATCTTTTAGGTGTAAATTGGCATGGCCAGCAGGGAAATTTGAGACAACTGGTCAACTGCTTGGATCTTCTTGGAGGCCACTTCTATGCACTCCATTTGATGACTCAGGAAAATACTAAATTTTGAATTGCCTGAGCTCCAGATAGCAAGCAGGTTGGAGAGGAAATTACTGTACCAGTACCTATTGGTGTAACTAGACTGGTTTTGTAAAACACAGTCCCTTTTGGGAAAGCTGTCAGGAATGCACCAATGACTTTGGGCAACCTCCAGAATTAACTCATACAGAATGGAACATCCTCCATGTTGACAATTTCAAAAAAATTGCTTTATCTTTTATAATTTCAATTGAAAGCTCAAAATAAAAATCAAACATTACTTCTATTATCAGTGTCAATTATTTAATCAAGAAAAAAATCATCTTTAATATTGAAGATAAGAAAAATATTTTTGAGAATTGTCAACATGGAGGATATTCTATTCTATATGAGTTAATTCTGGAGGTTGCCTGACTTTGCCCTCTGTTTCCTTCTTTTTACCCTCAGGGGTGTTCTTTTCCCTAAAGTCCCATAATCTTGGACATATAATGCCAATTTATGATAGGATATAAAAATGACATTGTCCAAAATACTGGACAGACAGCAGGTTATGATGGCACCTATCATTGGGTTGTGCAATAAATCAGAGTCATCATCCCACTTATCATCCAGCCAATTGGTTAGGATCATAATTCCAACAACAAGCCCATGCATCCATAGCTGTGCAGTGCAGCAGGTAATGAAGATGCCATGCAGCCTGAGTAGGCAACAGACCTCAGTCATCCAGAGGTTGGGGTCTCTCTGGAGAAGGTCAAGCATGATAGGATAGGCTTTCTTGATCTGGGAATCTACCTGCTCCTTGGCTTCTTGGTCAGCTTGACACCCCCTCTCTTCATGAGAGCTTGTAACTCACACCTTATCACTGCCTCAGTGAAGTGTAGACGGGTGGCAATTTCAGCAAATGCCATGCCACTTTGTTTGAGGCTCATTATCTCTTCAATGGTCTCATTGGTTACAAGTCATTATTTTTGGGGCCCGCTAGGAATAACAGGACCTGGATTAAGCAGGTGTTGCAACTGAACCAATGAGGATTCAGTATTTGATTTGGGGAAGACTACAGTCTAATAGAAAGGACAAGAATGAATAGAATAAGGTATTGTTTATTGTATAATATTGTGATTAATATACCATGTTGAGAGAGCCACAAGGCTACAAGGGGGTGGCATAGTGGCATGTTCCATGTAAGGTTTGAAGCCAAGGAATAACCCGTGCGGGGATCAACAGGTCAAATTGATAGCACTCCTAATTAGGAGGAAATGCCCACCATTTGACATTACCATCAGATTGGTTATTGCCATTAGACACACCAGGGGGTGACTCATCAAGCGCCCCCTGTGTATTGTAAGATACATTAGCAGGCAAGTCTTGAAAATTGGTTACAACACCCCCCTTGCCCCATGTTTGCCGTCAGACACCAGGATTGGAGTCTGCAAAAAATATGGGAAGGTCCGCACAAACAACCTTTGTGTGGGGATGGCGCGGCAGGGGCGCAAGCAATCATGGTGGAGGTTCTTGGTATTCCCTTGGGCATCTTCAAGTTGATAGGTGTGATTGTCATAGACCACGGCTATCTTGAAGGGCCCTAGGTGGTTGGGCTCTAATTTGGCTGAATTGGGGTTGAGGGTGTAGACGGGGTCACCTACGGCATATCTTGCCTCAAGATGCTTTGTCCCTCCCTCAATCCCTTTGTGTTTGATCTCTCAGGCCTTGGCACACCATTAGTCCAGGGATGGTGTTGTCAACAGGGGAGGTTTCCTGGGAACTGTAGACTTTAACTTCCCTTGTTCAACTCCTGTCAAGCTGTCGGGCGTTCCAAAGGCCAAGGCACTGGGGCTGAACCTGGTGCCTCTGTTAATCCTTGCTTGTAAAATAAGTAGAGCGGTAGGCAGGTGTTCAGTCCATGCAGTATTGGGGTGTCCCTGTGAAAGCTTGGAAATCAATTGAACCAGTGAGCCATTTAACCGTTCCACACGTCCATTGGCTTGAGGATGGTAGGGGGTTGTAACTATATGTTGGAGCGCGTTCTTGGCACAGTATGCCTTCATGACATGTCCAACAAGTTTGGGGCCGCCATCTGTGATGAGGCGTTTGGGCCACCCAAAGCAGGCCACAATTTCCTTGCCAATGAAGCAGGTGATGGTAGTGGCGGTGTAGTTAGTTGTTGCCCAGGCCACTGGCCAACAGGTGAAGTAGTCAATGGCAGTTATGATGTATTTCTTTCCCAGTCTGTCTTTGGGGAGGGGCCCCACAATATCAAGGGCCCACGGTTTGAAGGGTTCCATTGCTTTGATGGGCAGGACAGACTTTGGGGGTGCAGGTTTAGACGTATTCTTTTTGCACAGCACACATGTTTTGAGGAGATCCAAGAGGTCTTGACGCATACACAGCCATCAAACCTTCTGTTTCATGATCTCAAAGAGGTTACATCCTCTGATGTGACCCAGGGTTTGGTGGTAAAGCAGTATGGTGTCACCTTGTAGTGTAGTGGGGATGTAAGGCGTCTTCTCACCTGTCTCTGCCCAGCAGCAGACGTTACCAGCATCTGTGATGAACTGACTTTTGTTGTCCTTCAGCTTAGAGATGGTTACCAAATTAAGGCCTTTGTAATGGGTTACTTCAGGGCAGAGGTACAACATTGGCCAATCTGGGTCCAAGCTGTCATCCCCAGTGATGGATGCTAAGTAGAGGTGTGAGAGGGCATCAGCTGTGACAAGTTCCTTCCCAGGCTTGTACTTGATGCACAGCTGATATGGGGATAGGCGCTTGACCCAGCCTGCTTGGCAGTGTGTCAAGTGGGACTGCATGTTGAAGCACTGGAGCAACTTGTGGTCTGCCAGGACGCGGGGTGGAAAGGATGCCCCTTCCAGATAACAGTGCCACTTCTCAACGCAGTGCACAATTGCCGCTAATTCTTTATCATGAATGGGGTACCATTGTTCTGAGTCAGTAAGCTTCCTGGACTCATATGCCACAGGGAGGAAAACGCCATTGTCAGTTTCTACCCGTAGCACGCCCCCTATGGCCCCGTCAGAGGCGTTGGTCTCAAGTTTTTACTGGCAGTTTTGGTTGGGGAACTGCAGTACAGGTGCTGTTGTAAGTCTTTGCTTCAACGTCTTGAAGGCTTGATATCTGGCAGAGGTCCATTGGAAGCGCTGTTTAGTGTTTAGGAGCTTGGTGAGGGGTGCAATAAGTTCTCCACAGGCGGGGATGAATTTACGCATGTAGGCAACCATGCCTAAGAATGTACGCACCTGGCCCACATTGGTGGGGGTGGCATGCTTGTGATTGCCTTGATTTTGGCAGGGTTGGGCTTTATTCCCTGGGAAGAGATGGTGTGCCCAAGGAATAGGAGCTCTGACCTGAGAAACTCGCATTTGGAAGGCTTGGCCTTCAGCTGATTCTTTCAAAGGGTGTCAAGGACAGCACAGAGATGTTGGAGGTGTGTGGTTTGATCTTGACTGAAGACAATGATGTTGTCAAGGTACACATCAACGCACTTTCCAATCAGCTCCTCAAATGCTTTGTTCATCAACATGGCAAAGGTGGAAGGAGTGTTGGTCATTCCAAAGTTCATGACTTGACACTCAAACAACCTGTAGCGTGTGCGGAAGGCAGTTTTTGTCTCATCCCTTGGTGCAATGCGGACCTGGTTGTACCCTGCGGCGAGGTCAATCTTGCTAAAGACCTTTGCACCCGCGAGTGTGTCAAAAAAGTTGTCAATCAACAGCAGGGGTACTTATTCTTAACAGTTACCTCATTTAGGGCATGGTAATCTGTGACTAGGCAAAGAGACCTGACCTTCTTTGCTACAAAAAAGACAGCTTCCCTGTATGAAGAGAGCAAGAGGCAAATGAAGCCCTTATCAAGTGCATCCACAAGGTGCTGGTGGAGGGTCTCATCTTCTTTGGGTGTAAGACAATACAATGGGTGTGCCTTAGGCAGCAGCCCTTGGAGTTGTACAGTGTGCTGGATCTCTTGAGGGGGAGGTAGTTGGTCCAGTGTTTTGCTGAAGATGTCCTTGTACTCCTCAAGGAGTGCAGCAAGCGCTGGTGGGGGTGAAGTGGTCAAGGGAAGGGCCGCAGGTGGTTCTGCGCAGATAACTTTGACTGAACATTGGTTGAAGTCTAGTTTCCCCCCTTGAAGTTGTATGAGCCTGTCTCTGTTATTCTAACAAACACAGTATTGTGGAGTAACTTGCTCATTTCAACAGGGTAGATCTGGAAGCCCACCCCATTTCTATTGAGGATGATGACAGAGGTATCCCAGTTGATGTAGGAACAGTTGTGCTGAAGCCAGTTGAGGCCAGCAATTACGTCGTGGCTGAGCCCTGCCATGATTGGCCCAGAGAGCTTAACCTGGATGTTCCCCATTCTCACAGAGAAGGGTACCATCTCATGGGTAATTGGAACTCTACGGGAGTCAGCTACTTGTACTGCCTTGAACCTGCTAGGCACTCAGTCCAATTGTTGGGAGTCAGCAAACGCCTGGCCCACCATAGTGTGGTTGGCCCCGGTATCTACCAATAGTTTGTGGGTATTCCCACAAAAACAGAAGAGATAGGCTAAGCGGGTGACTTTATTTGAAGAGTGGCTTGCTTGAAGTATGGGGTCA
Source organism: Entomophthora muscae (assembly GCA_014839935.2). NCBI lineage: Eukaryota > Fungi > Entomophthoromycota > Entomophthoromycetes > Entomophthorales > Entomophthoraceae > Entomophthora > Entomophthora muscae. Next base: position 209,138 of record QTSX02002276.1, read on the forward strand.
TTACTATGGACCTGGAAGACGTCAAGGATTTCAACAACGTGTACACTGTAGTCACAGGGGTTCTTTGCAAGCAGGGATTGAGAGTGCGGGTCAAGTGGGGTTGTAGAACCTCTTGTAGCTATAACCCCCAGGCTTTTCCCTGGTCCTCAATTTGTGCTAGCTGGAGTTCCCCCCTTGCAGGGGCGTTTAGTCCCATTATCCTGCTGACGGGGCTGGTGGCAGCCTACTTGGTTGTGGCCACTGCCAGGTGTTGCACAAGGTTGAGGTGGAGCGCCACTAGTACAGCAGAAGCCCATCAAAGCTTGATTGTTGGCCTCCACAATGGCCTTGTAACAGTCATCAATGGAGGTGCAACAGCCCACAGGGACCCACTTACAGATATGGGGCTTGAGCCCATTGACAATTAGGGTCAGAAGCATGGCATTCCCGTCAGTTACGGCTTCAGGGGCAGCGGCAAGAGCTAGCTGCCAGGTTGTAAGGTACCCAGGAATGGATCCAGCCTGCTTAATTGCTAAAAGGGGAGTTCACACTACAACAGGCAAGAAGGTTTTGCTGTAGTGGGATCTCGCAGCGTCCCGGAATGTCGCCCAGCTGACTTTGACTTCCTGATTGGCCCAGTTGGTAAACCATACAGCGGCAGCCCTGTGAGGCGCCCAGACGCAGTGGCAACCCACATGGGCTCGGGAACCTGACAGATACAAAGGCGGGTTTTGGTGGATTGAATCCAACTGACAATGTCGGCTCTTTTGACTCCACCCGCAAAGGATTCCAGCTGGGGATTGAGCATACATTGTAAAAGGTCTGACTGGGGAGGGGTGAAGCTGGCGTCACGCTGCCCAAGGCGGAGCTGATTATACACACTCGTAAGGACTAGCTGGTCTTGATAAATAACATACCCGCTGGGGATGTCCCCCTCGGGGATTGGCAGGAAAGTTTCTTGATGGGGAGTAGCCATCCAGCCCGTACTCCGTCCGTTCTTAGGGGGGATTTTGTTTTAGGTAGATTGTGAACCTATCACTGCTACCACTGTTGCAACTGAACTAATGAGGATTCAGTATTTGAGTTAGGGAAGACAACAGTCCAATAGAAAGGACAGAATAATAAGAATAAGGCATTGTTTATTGTAGAATATTGTGATTAATATACCATATGGGGAAAGCCACAAGGGGGTAGCATAGTGGCGTGTTCCATGTAAGGTTCAAAGCCGAGGAATAACTCGTGCGGGGATCAACAGGTTGAATTGGTAGTGCTCCTAATTAGGAGGAAGTGCTCACCATTTGACATTACCATCAGATTGGTTCATGTTGTTAGACGCGCCAAGGGGTGACTTATTGAGCGCCCCCTGTGTATTGTAAGATACATTAGCGGGCGAGTTTGGAAACTTGGTTACAACACAGGGCTTGATTGGCCCAAATTTTCAAGCAATTGTTAGATTGGGGTGGAGGGGGCCACAGGTGCCCAGTCTCCAAAATGTGGCACAGGCTTGGGTTGGGCCTGGTTTGGGGTCACCATACTGGCTGTCAGAAAAGCCACCCATGGATGGGCCTGATGACACATACAACTCAGCCTCCTCATGGATTAAGTTTAGTTGGGTATAGACGGGAACCATAGCAGTTGTGCTCCCTTGATCAGCAGCCTGAGCTTGGAGTTGCTCCTGGTACTGCTCCTTGATAATATCAAAGTCATCTTCACTTGTGAAACTCATTATAAACAAAAAAACCAATAAAAATTCTATTAAAAACAGAAAAGCAAAGTATTTCCCTAGTATTAGTTTTATTTAAATGTGTATTCCTTTTGAGACATGTTCTCAGACATAAATGATCAAATTTAGAAGCACATACATTGAAGTTAATGCTGTGGTTCCCTGAATAGAGTTTGGTGGATTCACTAATGAAACCCACTTTTTGTATTTTGAGTCTCAAAAATAATCAGGAATGGCAAAAAATGGGTTGTTTTGTTTTTGAACATATCACTTTTGTGACTGAACTCATTCGTTCTCTGTTTGTATCGTTTTTGTTACATGATCATTATCACATTTGAGGTAGATTGCTTCAGGATGTGACTGGCTTGTGTTTGTTTTGGATATGGATTACTTTTGTTGATAGCCTCATTTCTGGGATTCAGTATTCAACTTTAAGCTTGTTGTGTGATTGACTATTTTTGTTTTCCGGACCTAGATAAATGGAAGTTTTATTGAGTAAATTGACCTTCAACTGGTTCCAGTTGGAATTTGTAGTGTGACTGAACCTATGCGTTCTAAACTGAATAATATTCGTTTATCTCAACAGGGTTGAAAACTACTGTATGCATTTACTTGGACCAGGTGATGCAGCCAGGTGGGATATTATATAATTGCAGTTTAAAATAAATAAATAAAAAATTTACAAGCCAACCATGTCGTACATAAACAAGCATTTACATATCTGACTTGAACCGGATCTCTTTAAATTGATCAAGCTCTCTTCTCTCAAACAAGTCAATCCTCAGCAAAGAGGTCGAACATCCAGCCATATAAAAGGGTTGCGAATTGATCCAAACTGCAATCCTATTGTATATCTGTTGCTCTTCTCTAAATTTTAATCCACACATTCTGGAGTCGGTAATCTTCATAGGTAAGCCACTTTGCAATAGTTGAACCACGGATTAAGAATTAAGTAACTAAATGCAACTTGTTTAAGTTTGAGTGGCGTATATTCTCAATTTACATATTTTAGACCACTCTATCGAATTTAACCGTATGCTTTCAACGATGCATGTAAGGGATTGCATTAAAAGGATGAGCCAGATCAAGCTTTTGGCTTGGCCTTCAACTTTAAATTTAAATAATATGGAAAATCATTTCAATCCCTTACGGCTTGAGTGCACTCAAGCTGGCATTACAAACAGGCAGACCGGCTTTCATATTGATTAATGCAAAGCCAAAAATGATATATTGATTTAAAGTGGCAAAGGTTTATTTGCTTCCTAGAAAAATATATAGCCTCTCGTTTCTGTTGAATTCGATTTATTACAAGCGCCTCAAATAAAGTTATCTGGTGCCATGCTTAATTTCGTGGCATTGTGCCACGAAATTAATTGGAACAGATGGCCCTAATGCTTGTATCCAGCTTAGTGACAAATTGTAGTGAAAGCCGAATTTGGATTTCATCAGTTTAAACTAGGGCTGCTTCGGCCAAACCCTATGCGGCCGTGGCCAGTTTCTAGCTCTGATTCTCCTAATTCAAATATTTATTTTAAAATATTCAAATAAACATAAAATATCTCCGTTCTGGCTGTAGCGGACCAAAGCCGGAAGTTAGCCAGGGTTGAGTCAAAGCACCCCAAGTATAAACGCAAGCACATATTATAGTATTCCTGTTCTCTAGCATCAGATTACAAGCCTAAACCACCTGTTGGAACTTTCTGAGCAACCCTGCATCTCCATCTCTAATTGTCTGGTTAACTACCCTGCTACTCGCATAGATTAATTCTCATTGATTCATCTTTTTGCAGATGATTTCCGAGATCACTCTTTCCCTAATATTTTTCCTTACGGGGTTGAGCGTTTTATTTGTTTTAAATAGATATGGTAATTTGAAGAGGGGATCGGCTTTCGTGTTCATCGTTATATTCATCAGCTGGTTTTTCCCATTCTCCTCATTTGTACTACTGCCTTTGGATCTACTTTCCGTAAGTGTTTTTTTAGTCCCTTTACAATCTTCTAGGCAATGCACAGTGGATATTGCCCTCAGCAATATAAATTTTTATTTTATTCCTAAAACCTACTTCTATCAGGCTTCTGAATGCAGCCTTTTCATTTTTATGAGCTCAGTCGCTAGTACTTATTTTCTTTCTTCTTTGAAAAATCTAGACCGAGTATACCAATTGTATCCAAGAAGAATGGTGGTAACAAAATATGCGAGAAGCCTTTCCTTTTTGTTGACAGAAGCATCCTGTATATTCTATGGAGACTGGTTTACTGGACGTCTTTTGTTCTCACTTGGTAAGTCAAACCTTTAGGAATACTTGGGTTTCTAGAAGGGTTAATTTCCCTATAACCTGTTACTTTTCAAGCAGATGCGTATATTTTCTAAAGTCGCTTCATTTAGGCTGCTCATTCCGATACTTCAAACGTATATTACACAGAAGGGGCGAGACTGGAGAAACAAGTTACGCTGGGCTATCGTCCGTCAGCTCTTGTATTTTCTGATTGCTGGAGCACTTGGGATATTATTTGTAGGCTATGTAATGTATAAGAAAAAGATGGACACTTTGTAAGTCGATTGGGGTTGGCTTCATGTTAACCGTTTGAACTAGAAATGCATTGAAGCTATATCTTGTTTCGATATCGAACTGTTGGGCTTTAGTTTTGATTATTGCGTTTATGGGGTATGGCTTGGTAGACGTTCCCAAAAAGCTGTGGATATGGTCACTACCACGCAAGAGGCTCGAGCTTCTCGAACTAAAAGCTCCTTTGGTTTACGAAAAGCTTTCAGATAGTAACCACGCGGTCCGAGATGCTGTCGACAAAGTGCTTGCATTAATGGAGAAGATACATTCGACTCACCCCTTGCGCGAGTACCTTGATGACATTCTAGCCACCCCAGGCCTTGATCTCAAGGACCACAATTACTTTCAATCATCAACCGAACTTCCCAATCCCATTGATGCGGCGTTCCTTGATGATGTCGACTACAGCCTTAAAAACAGTTTAAAGGAACAGGAACGAAACCGAGCTTTGTGGAGATCGTTGCGCGAAGAAGCCTTCCACATCCAAGATGTACTCTCAAACGCAGAATCTTCGGATAGACGGCTTACATCAACCCTTACTATACTATCAGGCTCTAAATGGGATGACTTTCGGATCTCGCTTGCGTGGTGGTTTTATGTCATAATACAACCCATCCTATTGCGGCTAGCAAGCTGTATAACTTCTTTTCTTACAGTTGGGCTATTGTGGTCAGAGCTCACTCTGAGTTTCAAATCTTTTTCTATTGTTTCGCGTATTTTCTCTCTCCTAGACGATCAACTGGCAGTACTTCAGCTGATTTCAGCTATTCTCCTTCTATACATGTCCTGGTGTGCCTACTCATCTCTGTTCCAGCTAAAAGTATTCAACTACTACGTGTTGGTTCCTAACAAGCACACCGACGAGAATAGCCTTCTGTTCTGCGGTGCGTATCTGTGTCGCTTGGCTATACCTTTGTATTATAACTTCTTGCTATTGTCTTCGAGTGATCAGAAGAACCTCGCCAATAGTCCGAATGATATCGTTTTCAGTGATCTTATGGGAAAGATGGACCTCGTGCCCTTTTTAGGCTCCATGTTTAACCAGCTTGTGCCCTTTTTGATTTTAATTCCGGTCGGCATGTCATTGACAGGAGTCAATCGCCGTATCACTCGGTTTTTTTCTATTGACTTTTTACTTGTTGATGATGCCTCACCTCAAGGACTTCAGCGTCGTGGGCGAGAACTCCTCAAATCCGAGCGAACTAGAGAAGAGCGGTCTATGCACAACAGCCATTCTGCTTCACTTAGCCCTCTCCCCCCAACCCGTAGTATTGCAATTGAAATTTCATCTCCCGGAGGTCACTTCTCTGACTCGGAAGACGAAGAAACTCCAATCCGCCGCGATGAATCTTCTGACATGTCAACCTCCCAAAAGATCAAAAAGTTCTTTGGAACTTGGAGATTTGCTTCGTCAACCACTTCACCAGAAAACCTACACTCTGTTTATCAGGACTACTCCGACTTGAATGAAAGTTTTGAACAGCGGCCACTACGCTAGCCTCTAGATTTTTAAATGTACATTCTATAATCGAATATCTTTGTCATTTAGTTATCCTGCTGACACTTCCTGATGCTTGAAAACAAAAATAACTTTTTCAAACCCCGAATTGCTACACTGAAATAATTGGCCTACTCTTATACAACCACCGCAATCTAACCGTTTAAAAGCTTGATTTTACGCAAGCTTTGTCACAAGCTATGATACGGCATAATAAATGCAATTCAAACCAGGTTGCAATGTGAAGCTTGCAAAATTTCAAGATGGTGTCCTTCTCGTAGGGCTCCCAGCCTTTCACTTCATCGATTCAAAGTAGTGGTTTTACTTCAGTATCTATATCTAGTGGAGAGAAAATCGGGAGCTCTTGCTAAAAACACAGGATGTAAGATATCACCCATTTCATTTCTTACGCCCTGATTTCCAGGATCCAAATCCAAAAATTATGCCAACTTTTTTAGTATTTCGAAATAGAAATTGCATTTTAAAAGCTTAAATGATTTCATAATGTTTACTTTTTCTACAGAAATAACGCTGTTGAATCGGAGTACGCACCCCCAATTAGATCAAATCATCATGTGGCATCCCAGAGAAGGGACATCCTTATTGCTCAGGTAGGCTCCAAGACGCTCCAGATATATCGTAGAGGCAGTAAAACTTGATGTGGTTTACCATACCACAGGCTAATGGAAAATGTGAACTTCCAGGTTCTTTAAACGCGTTCACATGTGAACTGATAAAGTAGATGCCACATATGAGATCAAATGTATATGCTAAGGACCTAGTAAAGACAACTGGCCAAAAAGTATGTACAGACATGTATATACTTGGAACTGAATAAATCAATGTGCATGGGGTCGGGCAATATAGCAGCAGCTAAAAAGCTTGAAATACCATCCATGTCTTTTGCTAAGGTCTGGTTAGCAACGAGGGGCTTTATCAACCTTTCAACAGCAAGTTCTCACGTGCTGCCCAGCTTAATCAGTTAACACATGACCATAGCCAACTGTGAATGCTGGCAAAAGTATATACAGACCAGATAACGTAACTGAACCTGTATCTGGGCATCACAGTACACGAAAGTGAAAATATACAGTAGCACCGATATAGATCAGCTCTATGGATTGGCCTACGTTTGGCTGTGAAGCACAACCTTCATTGAGGATACAGAACATCTGAGCATGTTTCCATTGGTATCTCTCTGGAAAGCATATACAATGGTAGGGAGGGGAAGTATAGAGGAGAAGGATAACTTTAACCCAACAAATGTTCATCTTGATATCCCAGCACTGCCGTAGCCCATACCTGAGTCCAGCTGTCTTCCTGACATCAGGCCTGGAAGGCCATGTACACAGTAGGTGGTATCTTCACCAGGTAGTCAACTGCAGCCGCCCAGGGATGCCACATACCAGTGTGAGGAATAGTTTGGCCAGCTAATCCTAGCACAGTAGCATAGGCAAGTCCTATTTTGCTGTAATCTTGAGTAGAGGTGGTTATGGGGGAAGGATGAGCGTCTAGGATATCCTTCATGCTGAGGGAAGGCCTGTCCCCAGGGAGGGCTTGAAGGAGGCCTTGAGACAAGATGTCTAGTAAAAGGGGATAGTAGAAGACCTGATTAGGGATGTGGGGAATTAAACCATCTGAGGGGGTGGGTTCCCCTTTGGTGGTTGGTAATATAGAGAGTGCAGTTGTTGGCACTCTCCCAGCAAACCAAACAGTAAATACATGTTGGCACATAAACAATAGATCCCAGCCACAACAAGGCATCCAAAGTGTATACATCTACCAATTAAGAACAACACCAACATTTAGAAAGGCTACCCCTCCCCGTTCTTATTGTTGTACTTGTGCTGTTTTAGCAGAGTTACAAGGGGAAATATTTGGAAACTGTATAATAATCTTTATTGAGAAATAGCAATCATATAGTTATTGTGAATCAAGGATAACAGGAACATGATTGGTGATCACACAGCTGGATGGAGAAGGGGGGTGGCTTGATCCTGGTAATGAGTCAAGCGTCAAAACAAGGTATCCACTGTAAGGGATCAGCATCTGTTCATGTTGTTGGATTTGGTAATTTGAGTTTAATTCCTAGTTTGGCTTCCGGTCACTGGAAGGTCAGGTTGCGGGTCACAAACCCGCTTAGTCGGAACCTTGTTGGCAGGTCAAGTCTGCTGTTTTGACACCCCCAGGCTGAAGGTCAACCTCCTCTGGGGGTAGGTTATCTGAGAGGTTGTAAGGAGCCTGGGCGCTGTACTGAACTAGCTGTTGTTTGGTTGCTGATAGGATGGTTTCTCATTATTTTTGTTGTGCCTTACAGGGTCTTAGTTGGATATGGTGTAAAACTTTGTCAAGCTTGCGTTTGCCGAGTCCTTGCACGAGGTAAGTGTTGTTTTAATTTACCTTTAGGATTATGGCGGGCCCCACTTTCTCAGGCTGTAGCTTGCTTTTGTCTGTGTTCATTACCCAGACTTCATTGCCAACTTTGTGTCTGTTTTGGATGGGAAAAACGTGTTCTGCAGTTGTTTATCTTCCTTTTCTTACTGATTGCTGTTGGCATGCATCACTTGAGGTGCTGAACAAGGGAGGACCTTGCTAGGTATTTCCAGCTTTGGTCCTGAGAGAGCTTGGATATATTGGGTTGTGTGCTGTAAACGAGCTCAAAAGGGCTCTTTCCGGTGGATCTGTTCACACGAGTTTGGCACACAAGGAGTGCAGTCAGTAGCTGCTTATGCCAGTCCTCAGGTCTCACGGCGGTGAACTTGGTGAGGGCCTATACCTAGACTGCTGTTTAGCTGCTCAACCAGCCCATTGGCCTGAGGGTGTAAGGTGTTGTCACTGTGTGCTGGACCCCGTTCTTTACAAGGTATTTTTGATGTTTTTGGAGGTCAGTTCTTTGCCCCCATTGGTGATCAGCAGTTCTGGCTTTCAAAACTTGCTAATGATTTCCTTGCCTATGAAGCTCCACATGTTGTTGCCAGTGTGCCCTCACCGCCTGCGCTACCGGCCAGCAAGTGGCAAAGTTGATGGTGGTGATGATGTACTTCTTGTCGTTGTGTTTTTGGGCATGAGGCCCACAATGTCTAGGGCCCATACCTTGAAGGGTAACTGGGAGTGAATGGGCAACATGGACTTAGGTGGAGTGTCACTTCTTGAAAACTTTTCACATACTTTGCATTGGTCAAGGACTTCTTGGACGTCCCAATATAGAGTTGTCCACCATGCCTTATGCTTGAGAAACTCATAAAAGTTGTGGCTCTTGTTATGGCCCAAATCTCTGTGGTAGCGTAGAATGGTGTCAAATATT